>CATNWA010005449.1:0-12679 GCA_951230385.1 Staurois parvus | reverse complement strand
TTTGAATATCATGCAAAAGTTCATTTATTTCAGTAATACAACTTAAAAGGTGAAACTAATATATGAGATAGACTCATTACATGCAAAGCAAGATTTGTTTGCAAGCCGTGATTTGTCATAATTGTGATGATTATGGCTTACAGCTCATGAAAACCCAAATCCACAATCTCTGAAAATTAGAATATTACATGCAATCAATAAAACAAGGATTGTACATAGAACAATATCGGACCTCTGAAAAGTATAAGCATGCATATGTACTCAGTACTTGGTTTTGGACCCCTTTCGCAGCAATTACTGCCTCAATGCGGCGCGGCATGGAAGCTATCAGCCTGTGGCACTGCTGAGGTGTTATGGAAGACCAGGATGCTTCAATAGCGGCTTCAGCTCTTCTGTATTGTTCGGTCTCATGTCTCTCATCTTTCGCTTGGCAATGCCCTATAGATTCTCTATGGGGTTCAGGTCAGGCGAGTTTGCTGGCCAATCAAGCACAGTAATCCCACGGTCATTGAACCAGGTTTTGCTGCTTTTGGCAGTGTGGGCAGGTGCCAAGTCCTGCTGAAAAATTAAGTCAGCATCCCCATAAAGCTTGTCTGCGGAAGGAAGCATGAAGTGCTCCAAAATCTCCTGGTAGACGGCTGCGTTGCCCCTGGCGACTAAAAGAAGCACAGTGGACCAACACCAGCAGATGACATGGCTCCCCAAATCAACACAGACTGTGGAAACTTCACACTGGACTTCAAGCATCTTGCAGTGTGTGCCTCTCCATTCTTCCTCCATACTCTAGGTCCTTGGTTTCCAAATGAGATGCAAAAGTTGCTCTCATCAAAAAAGAGGACTTTGGACCACTGAGCAACAGACCAGGTCTGTTTTTTCTTTAGCTCAGGTAAGATGCTTCTGACATTGTTTGTTTGTTCAGGAGCGGCTTGACAAGAGGAATACAACATTTGAAGCCCATGTCCAGGATCCGTCTGTGTGTGGTGGCTCTTGATGCACCATTTTAAAGGCTCAGGAACCCTTTGCAGGTGTTATGGCTTAATTAGCCGATTAGAGTGGGTCACTTTGAGCTGAGAATATTGCACCTTTTCACAATATTCTAATTTTCTGAGATTGTGGATTTGGGGTTTTCATGAGCTGTAAGCCATAATCATCACAATTATGACAAATCACGGCTTGAACTATCTTGCTTTGCATGTAATGAGTCTATCTCATATATTAGTTTCACCTTTTAAGTTGCATTACTGAAATAAATTAACTTTTTCACGATATTCTAATTTTTTGAGTTTCACCTGTAATTTGACAATATCACAGGACTTTTTGGTTGCACAGTAGACACTTGAGCATTTATTAGGAATTTTGTATATATTTTTTTGTTTCTGTTTTGTTTATTGAAAAAATGTCGATTTGCATTATTGCACATACTGGTAGAGTGTATATAACACCACCTTTAATTACTAATCCGCTGTGCCCTGAAGTGTAGGGAATAAAATTTCAAAGGGGCAGCTGATTATACATGTGGCTACACAAGGTACACTTTTTTAATTACATGGATAAGTTTTAGTTTGCTCAGAGCCCAAATGGTTTGTGTAAAAATACCTATTTCAGCACTATTTTGCTTGTGCAGCACACACTGCTTGGATGTAAGGGTCTCTCACCATTTGGCAGTGTTAACATGGCGCTTGCTGGGACCCGTGAATAGACCTTGTGGTTATAAACCAGTGGCAGATGGAGCATGTTACTTTTTCTTCTACGTTCTTATGGGACATTGAGGATTTAATTCTGGATGAGTAGTGAATATTGCTGATATTTACTGTGGACAGCAATATGGATTATGACATTTGGAGTCATATCCCGTCACCAGTCGGTGTGACCCTTGTTTGTCCATTCGGTCTTCATGAGTCTTTTTGCCACAGCTCCAGGGGTAGATTCCTGGGTCTTACAACGTCCAGTGTTGCCATGCTGTACTTAGAGCTGATTTATAAACATTCTGCATTTAGTCCTGAGGAAGTGGACAGAAATCCACGAGACACATCAAGTCTTGAAATGCTATTTACCATATAATCATGTATCTATGTTATATATGTACTTGAGATTTATATTACTATTAAGAATTAATTTATAACATGATTATTTTACATTGGTAATTATATATATTTTATAAATCAGCTCAAGATTATTTACTTTTTTTTGTATTTAATTTTCATGAGACATGTACATAGGGTATTAATACATTCACTATCATGTGTATGGATTATATAACTATCTATTGGTCATATGCTTCTTTTTAAGTCCCATGGGTCCCATTTGATAAAAATACTGATTTAAAGTGTACGTCCGGTCAAAAAAAGTTTTTTTTTTTACTTTTTTTTTTGTAGATTTAGGAAGGGTTTGAACCCTGTCAGATTTTTAATGATATCTGACTCTCCATGGAATAGATTTCCCCTCATGTTCTGGCCTGGTGACAATGATTTTCACAGACAGGAATTGATGAGAAATCTGCAACAAAGGCAGAACCAGTAAGGATGAGGTTCACATTTGACTCAAGCATCATTTTAAAAAAAAGGAAATTGTGGGAGGCAGGGGCGCAAAGCGTTGTCATTCAACAAAACAGAGTGCAGAAACAAGGACCTTTATATCGGCATCATCAACTGTTAAACGTATATGATAATTTAGTGGTTCTGTACATTTGCTTCAACAAACTATGCTTGAATTGTTTTAGTTGAAGTGTCCTGCCTCTGTGCACTGACCTATACTGTACGCTCATGGGCCAATATTTGTCTGCAACTACTGATTGATAGCTAGCTCTTCAATTGTTGATACCTTAGCTACTTTTTCTAATAAATTAGATATTTTCCCTTTTTCATTTTTGCATTGAGTAAAATGAAAAATAATTCATAGAAAGAACAATGCACATAAACGGCTTACTATTACATCAATCACATTCCCCATACCACTCTATCCCCATAAAGTAATATTCAGCCATGCATGGGAGAAAACTTTATATTTTTCTTAAAGTGACACTAAAGCTTCTTTTTTTTTTAAATAGCAAATGTGTATACTTATCTGCTCTGTGCAAAGGTTTTGCATAGAGCAGCCCAGATCCTCTTTTCAGGTCCCCACAGGCTCTCCTGGCTCCTCCTCCTAAAGTAGTGCCCCCCCCAGGAAAGCCATTCACCCTGGGGGCACCACTGCATGCTCATCCCTGAGCTGCTGCTCTACATGTCCATAAGACACATACTGCTGCGGCTTGGCCAGGGGCGGACTGACAACTCAAGGGCCCCCGGGCAATAGAGGATCATGGTGCCCCTTTGTTCTTGCCCAAACTAAAAAAATCCTATGAAAAAGGTACCAGGGGCATCTCATGGGGCCCCCTGCTAACCCTGGGCCCTCAGGCAGTGCCCGAGTTTCCAAATGGCCAGTCCGCCCCTGGGCTCGGCCCTACCCTACCTTATCCTCATTGGCTCACTGGCTGTGACTGACAGCAGTGGGAGCAAGTAGGATTCCACTGCTGTCTCAGCCAATAAGGAGGAAGAGTCCTCAGACAGCAGAGGCTGTTGAAAATGTCGCTGGATTGGAGGGGGCTCAGGTAAAGATTGGAGGGGATGCTGCACAGAGAAGGTTTTTTATGCATGCATACAATACATGAAGGTAAAAAACCTTGAGCCTTTAGAATCACTTTAATTAAACCTGTCCAGCTGCTGGCCAATTTTCCACATGCGGTATCTTGTAAAAAATCCTACCTCTGCTCTCTTTCTGTGGTAAATTCCAGCCTAAATTGCTATTAAAAATGTTTCTGCTGCTGCCCAATTTTAAACTGTTATATCCTCTGTTATCTTTTAATTATTGAAGTAAAATTTAAACAATATTAAAAAAAATTAAAACATAAATAATTATTGTTGGCGGGTGGGAAATAACTTGGTGTGGACTCTCAACACATTTTATATCCTTTCTATTTTGTTTCAGAAAGCCTTGGCCTTTACCTTCTTCATTAATTTTTAACCTGACTCTCTCTGCAGTTCAAATGGGGCCTTTTATAAAACATTATAGACATTCCTCCCTTTACCCTCACCTACAAGGTGGAGTTCCTTGCAGCTATCACCTCAAGCTGTCAGCATGCAAGGAAACCATTTTTTTTAAATTTTGCACATGAAGAAGCATAGCTGGGAACTTACTGGAACTGACCTGGCAATACCATAATTTAGCTCTGGTTGTGGGTCATTATCATGGATTAGTTGCATTTCTAGAAATTCTATTCAGAGATGCAAAGTGCTGTGTGCATGATGTTATTCTCTTAGTCATGCCCTGCATTTCCTAGCCAGCTCCTTGCCTCTAACAGTTTTCTGCTGGAGTGGGGGAACTAAAGATGCCAACAATACCAACAGAGAGGTTAGTGTTTGATTGTGCACATGTATGTACAGGTGTGTATGTTGTATATATGTGTATGCAGGGATTATGTTGCATGTATGTGTATGCAGTTGTATTCATGTATGTGTATGTGCATAGGTGGTACTGCTGTGCTATGTAAAAGAAAGTGATGGTGAAAAGAACCAAAGGGGATGCTGTGCACTGGGCTGTTCATACTTCTGACTCCTAAACTATGTACATTACATACATCTGACCCCGGTGCTCTGTGGATTACATGCTCCTGACCACCACACTCTGTACATTTCCCACCTGACCCCACACTATTTTTGTTAGCCACCCCTGCACAATCTATGTTATCCACCCCAGACCCCTGCACGATTTATGTTATCCCCCCAGACCCCTGCTCTATGTATGTTACCCAAACCTGGACCCCTGCATTATGTACATTACCAAACCCAGATCCCTGAACTTTGTACCTTACCCAACCTGAAGTACTATGTAGGTTACCTACTCCTGCACCCTGTACTTAGGCTCAAGTGTTAAGCTCCTCCTACTGTTAGCACAATTTTGTCACATCCACCATACAGGTGAAACACGAAAAATTTGAATATTGTAATACTGTAATACCGACACTCAGTGGCTGAATATCTCCTTGCCATGGGAACTCTGCCATACTGAAGTCTCTATCTGCTCAACCCAGCTCTGATGAAGAAGGGAGCACCCTTCGAAACGCGTTAGCCTTCATCCCACCCCCCCTTTTCGATTTACCTGTAACCCTGTTTGGATTATAGTTATTTATGCCTGTTATACCATCACTTTGTGAGTATATTTCCTTAATAATAAAATTAGTCACTATTTATTGAGGTAATGCGCAAGGTTTGTGCGCTCTTTCTTTCATCTTCTTCTACAGTTTTATCAAGCTTCCCCAGCTTCATGATAGAGCTGCACAACCTCTGATCATCAGTGGATGAACACACAACACGCTGCTTGTCACTAACGCCTGTTTGATCTGAGTCTTTGAGCGCAGGAGATAATGGATCAGTAGGAATCACAATCATTAGAAAGACTGCTGACCTGACAGTTATGCAGAAAACCATCATTGACACCCTCCATAAGGAGGGAAAGCCTCAAAAGGTAATTGCAAAAGAAGTTGGATGTTCCCAAAGTGCTCTATCAAAGCACATTAATAGAAAGTTATGTGGAAGGGAAAAGCGTGGAAGAAAAAGGTGCACAAGCAGCAGGGATGACTACAGCCTGGAGAGGATTGTCAGGAAAAGGCCATTGTCAGGGATCGGTGTCCCTGCCGCGATACGCCGGGCGGCGCATGCGCAGGACACCGATGCGCTCTAATCTGCAGGCAGCGGGACCCGGGCAATCGCGATGGCCGCGCATGCGCACTCGCGATCGCGGACACGCGCCTGGCACCAATGACAGCGCAGGGCGGGCTATTTAAATGGGAATTGAGGTATGTTAGATTGCCGTTTGGTCTTTTGTGCTCTGTTACTGATACCTGATCCTGTGTTACTCCATTGCCGACCTCTGCTTTGTACCTGACCCTGCTGATTGTATCCTGCTTAACCCCTGGCTTGCCTAACCATCCTTCTGCCTGACCCTCTGTACCGCGCTGTTAGTTATTGAACCCGGCTTGTGACTTCGACCATTCTCTGCCTTCTCCTCCAGTACCTCGCTGCCCGCACTTTGCTGACCTGGCCCGCCTGACTACGCTTCCAGCCACCCAGACGATCCATCCATCCCGCAGGGATCGTCCCTGGTTACCAGGTCTGCCAGCCTCTTCACAGCAGACTCCTTAGCCCGCACTCCTCTGACGGTGCTCTCTACCATTGTCAGACGTACACAGGGGTCGCGACCTGGTCTCAGTCTGCTCCAAGCCCATCCCCACCATCAGGGGCCCTGGTGAATAAGCAGATTGGGACTTAGACTGAGGAAATCCGTGCTGTGGACCAATAGAGACGCCGCCAGGCGGATCGTGACAGCCATTCAAAAGTGTTGGGGACTTTCACAAGGAGTGGACTGAGGCTGGAGTCAGTGCATCAAGAGCCACCACACACAGATGGATCCTGGACATGGGCTTCAAATGTCGTATTCCTCTTGTCAAGCCGCTCCTGAACAACAAACAACGTCAGAAGCGTCTTACCTGGGCTAAAGAAAAACAGACCTGGTCTGTAGCTCAGTGGTCCAAAGTTTCCACAGTCTGTGTTGATTTGGGGATCCATGTCATCTGCTGGTGTTGGTCCACTGTGCTTCATTAAGTCCAGAGTCAACGCAGCCGTCTACTAGGAGATTTTGGAGCACTTCATGCTTCCTTCCGCAGACGAGCTTTATGGGGATGCTGACTTCATTTTCCAGCAGGACTTGGCACCTGCCCACACTGCCAAAAGCAGCAAAACCTGGTTCAATGACCGTGGGATTACTGTGCTTGATTGGCCAGCAAACTCGCCTGACCTGGACCCCATAGAGAATCAATGGGGCATTGCCAAGAGAAAGATGAGAGACATAAGACCGAACAATGCAGAAGAGCTGAAGGCCGCTATTGAAGCATCCTGGTCTTCCATAACACCTCAGCTGTCAGGGACCATCGCGTTGCAGGGGTCTGCATATGCGTAGGTGTCTGTCAAGACATGCAGGCAGCAGGGAACTAGGACCCAGGCACACCCGTCGTCTATGACAGTGCTGGGCAGGCACTAGGACCTAGGCTGTGACTGTCAGGTGCAGGGCGGGCTACTTAAACCAGCCCTGCACAGACACTTGTTGCCGAATGGTCTTTCTGCATATCCTGTTACCTGTGTTGTGAGTACTTTGATCCGGATTGTCTGACCTAGCTGCCTTCTCCTGTCCTGACCCCTTGGCTTGCCTGACTCTGCTCATGGATGTTCCCCTTTAGATTTGATCTCCTGTTATTGACCCAGAGTGTGACCCGACCATTCTTTGCCTACTGTTTTGTACCGCACCGACCCCCCGGCTACCGACACGGCTTGTTTGACTCTGCCCTTGCTCATTCCTCCATCCATCCCTCAGGGATCCCCAGGTCCCCTCACATCAGACTCTCACCCTGCAGGAGCCTCCGGCAGACTCCTCTACCACTGATAGAGATATCCGGTAGCTGCGACCTGGTCCCGGGGCGCTCCAAGTCCATCCCCACCATCAGGGGCCCTGGTGAACAAGTGCTCCGGGAACTTAGACTCCGCACTCTGGAGAGGCTCTATCAGGGGACTGATAGAGGTGCTGTCGGTTGGTCCATTACATCAGCAGTGCCACCGGCTGATCGCTTCCATGCCACGCCGCATTGAGGCAGTAATTGCTGCAAAAGGGGCCCAACCACCAAGTACTGAGTACATATGCATGCTTATACTTTTCAGAGGTCCGATATTGTCCTATATACAATCCTTGTTTTATTGATTGCATGTAATATTCTAATTTTGTGAGATTGTGGATTTGGGGTTTTCATGAGCTGTAAGCCATAATCATCACAATTATGACAAATCACGACTTGAACTATCTTGCTTTGCATGTAATTAGTCTATCTCATATATTAGTTTCACCTTTTAAGTTGCATTACTGAAATAAATGAACTTTGCACGATATTCTAATTTTTCGAGTTTCACCTGTATATTTCAGAAATTCTTCTTTTCAAAAGTTCCCAGATATGGGGACTGGGTGATGTTGAGGCCTAGGATTTCCTTTTTGTAAAGGTATTACCCAGTGTGCTTCACTAGGACAGGTGCATATGAAAATAGTGTACTGATGCATTAGGGTGTGCACCCCAGAGCTCAAATACACACATTTGTGTGTGTGTGTGCACATGTATCTATGTGTAGAGATATATATATATATACACGCGGGGATCGAAAGTTTGGGCACCCCAGCTAAAAATTTGTATTAATGTGCATAAAGAAGCCAAGGAAAGATGGAAAAATCTCCAAAAGGCATCAAATTACAGATTAGACATTCTTATAATATGTCAACAAAAGTTAGATTTTATTTCCATCATTTACACTTTCAAAATAACAGAAAACAAAAAAAATGGCGTCTGCAAAAGTTTGGGCACCCTGCAGAGTTAATATCTTGTACTGCCCCCTTTGGCAAGTATCACAGCTTGTAAACGCTTTTTGTAGCCAGCCAAGAGTCTTTCAATTCTTGTTTGAGGTATCTTTGCCCATTCTTCCTTACAAAAGTCTTCCAGTTCTTTGAGATTTCTGGGCTGTCTGTCACGCACTGCTCTTTTAAGGTCTATCCATAGATTTTCAATTATGTTGAGGTCAGGAGATTGTGAAGACCATGGCAAAACCTTCAGTTTACGCCTCTTGATGTAATCCCCCGTGGATTTCGAGGTGTGTTTTAGGATCATTATCCATTTGTAGAAGCCATCCTCTCTTTAACTTCAGCTTTTTCACAGATGGCATCAAGTTACCATCCAAAATTTGCTGAAATTTTATTGAATCCATTTTTCCTTCTACTCGTGAGATGTTCCCTGTGCCACTGGCTGCAACACAACCCCAAAGCATGATTGATCCAACCCCATGCTTAACAGTTGGACAGAGGTTCTTTTCATTAAATTCTGTGCCCCTTCTTCTCCAAACGTACCTTTGCTCATTCCGGCCAAAAAGTTAAATTTTAACCTCATCGGTCCACAGAACTTGTTTCCAAAATGCATCAGGCTTGTCTATATGTTCATTTGCAAAGTTCAAACGATGATTTTTGTGGTGAGGACGTAGAAGAGGTTTTCTTCTGATGACTCTTCCATGAAGACCATATTTGTACAAGTATCTCTTTATAGTGGAATAGTGTATACCACAACTCCAGTGTCTGCCAGATCTTTCTGGAGGGATCGTGCAGTCAAACGTGGGTTTTGAATTGTTTTTCTCACAATCCTGCGAGCTGTTCTGTCTGATATTTTTCTTGGTCTTCCAGATCTTGCTTTAACTTCCACTGTTCCTGATGACTGCCATTTCTTAATTACATTCCAAACAGAGGATATTGACATCTGAAAACGCTTTGCTATCTTCTTATAGCCTTCTCCAGCTTTGTGAGCGTCAACTATTTTCAGTTTCAGTTTTCTAGACAACTGCTTAGAAGAACCCATGGTGCTGATTGTTGGGACAAGGTCAGATGAGTCTGGGTATTTAAAACCTTTGAGATTGACATAACCTGGTCTTCCCAGACGATGATTGAGAACAATCCATGACACTGGCAGGTCTCAGCTTTGCAAAGGGGGCAGTGCATGCTATAAATTCTGCAGGGTGCCCAAACTTTTGCAGATGCCGTTTTTTTGTTTTCTGTTATTTTGAAAGTGTAAATGATGGAAATAAAATCTAACTTTTGTTGACATATTATAAGAATGTCTAATCTGTAATTTGATGCCTTTTGGAGATTTTTCCATCTTTCCTTGGCTTCTTTATGCACATTAATACAACTTTTTAGCTGGGGTGCCCAAACTTTCGATCCCCACTGTATATATATGTAGCACCTTCCTAGTATGGTTAGATAAGAGCTGGTTAGCAACTCAGGTGTAATAGCCAGAGGGGTCAAATTGTGGTCAGGACTCTGCAGGCCAGCCCCTCTGGAATTTCCCCTTGCTCTGAGACTTTTTGAGAAGGGTCTTGGAGGCAGTGGGTGGATCTGAGGTGTGGCTGTCTGCACTCTTGACGTACCTCAGCCAATCCCCAACAGAAGGCTTGGCAAAGGGCTGGGACTCCCTTAAAAGTGTTGGAACCTGCGCAGTAGCAGGAGTGTGGTGGTGGGAGAGGTGTAGAGAGTTTGAGGAAGATGTGAGGCTGGAGGAAGAAGGCTGTCAGGAGGCTAGTGGGATGGGGTCTGCCTAAAATCCTGGAGCTGAAGGGGTGGAAAACTTGGAACTCACGTGCCCCCTGAGCTGGGACCACCTGTATAGTAGGGAAGGAGCAGCCCCCTGGGCAGATAGGATAAAGAGCACTCTGATGGGAAACCAGATTAGCCCCCTACTAATGACTGTTTATCCATTTAAAGGGACAGGTGTCAGATCCCGTGCTCAGGAAAAGTCTCCATATTGCTGGGTGAAGAGGAGTTCATCTAGGGCCTGGAGTGGTACAACTAGGAGATGCTGGCTAGCTCTCCAACAGAGATTGTGTTACAGAAGAGAAGCTGTGAATAGTTCCAGGAAGTTTTCCCTCAGTTATCAGTTCCCTTGGGCATCCTATACCCTCCCATAACCCCCTTTACCTATCCTAGTTCAAATCCCCTCAATAAATAACAAAACCAAAGCTCAAAAAACTGATTTTCTGACTGTAGATGCAAGCTTGTGTGGAGAATACAGACTGTCTGGCTGTGCAGGACTATAGGTGACCCAATTCATCAGCAAACCCTAAGGCGGTCGTGCTACATATAAAGACACACATACACTTATAAATAAATGTACACAAACATTTTAAAATGTAATAAAACATTTGCAAAAAACCTTCTTTCAATAGAACCCATTTCGTTTTACTGTTAACATACATCACAGTGATCCATATGCAAAGTGCTTAAAATAAGTGAATAAAGTCCAAAAGTATGTGAGTGATACCTCACTGCAAGGCATGTGAATCTTTTGTTCATATGTTCCTTTTCATACTCCTCCACCTGCTCCCAAAACTGCTTACCAGATCATGAGACTCCGCAATCACAAGGACCTACCAGAAAGCAAGCCTAACAAAGAAACCGAAGCAGCCATCACATCTAAGAATTGGTAATCTGCAATCTGCATACCACTTGAAAAAAAAAAACTTTTTTTCATGTTAAAATTATTTAAATTGGAGTGCTGATGCCGTGTTTATGCCAAACTAGATGTAAAAGTTAAAAAATAAATTACACATCCAAAATATGTGCTGTCTGAATAAAGTATCGCTGTCTCAGTTTGCGAAAATTGTACTGTTCTGTAACACTACTTAACCTCTTTAAACGGTGGTAACGCCGGCCGAACGCAAATGTGCAGCCTCCCAGCGTCTGGGCCTAGACATCGAGCAGCCGCACATTTGCGTTCTATTAAAAAAGAAACATATGTGCTGAGAGCGCACACCGTGCGTGCTCCCAGCACACATGTCCGGTAGTCACGGAAAGGTCCCGATCTCCTCTTTTGATCAGGACCTTTCCCGATCATGTGACAGCTGTGTGACGGCGTGTCACAGTGGTCACATGTCCCTAAACCCAGGGGCAGACTGACCATTTGGAAACTCGGGCACTGCCCGATGTCCCGGGGGTCAGTAGGGGGCCCCATGAGATGCCCCTGGTACCTTTTTCATAGGCTTTTTTGAGTTTGGAAAAGAACACAGGGGCCCCATGATCCCCTATTGCCCGGGGGCCCCATGAGTTGTCAGTCCGCCCCTGCCTAAACCCCTCCCCGCCTCCCGGCTTCTGAAACCCTTAAAGGGGCGGGAGGCGCCGGCATGAAGGGGTAAAAATGTACTGGCATCTCCCAAGCATGTAGTTGAAAGGATTGGTGTTTTTTTGCATGTTACCCTTGAGTAAGCATTAAAGGGCCCTCTCCCCATAGTATGGTATTTAAAAATATTTTAATTTATTAATTTAATATATTAATATTATTTTTTCTTTGCTTTGTGAAATGTTCCCCATGGCAGTGTCTACCTTCCCATGTCATTTTTTTAAATGGCTTGCCTAATACCCATGAAAATGTCCAGAATGGAGAATATCAATGCATGAGGCACCTTTGTCCATTCCAAATCACAACAAATAACCCAGCTGTTGTCTTTTTAAAAGTATATCTTCTTTCTACATGAAATAATGTTTAGCACACTAAATTATTTCCCACGTTGATTTGAGTCTGGCATATTACATATAATTTTATTAGGTACATGTCTGTCATTTGCATCCATGCCCAATGATCTAGTGTTCTTGGCACAGTCACACACTCACTAGGGAAAACATTCACAGGCAGGAATCAATTAGCATACTAGTAAGATTAGTATGTATTAGTTGTCCAGAAGGCGTTCTGTGAAAATATAAAGGCACAAACACTAATATGCTTCATAAACCTTGTAGACTACTGCAGGCTGTGAATATCCTGTATAATATTTAAATATTTACAGCCTATTACATTTAAAGAAGTAGACTAGCAGACACACACACAAAAAAAAATGCTGAATGTGATGGATCAACTCGGAATTGACAGACACAGAAAAAAACATCACTAGCTTCAAGCCCTATTTTCTGGTCCATAAACTGTCAACTTGGGCTTCAGTCCCTTTCAAATAAAACGAGTGTGGAAAAGTAAATGGGGTCAGCAGAAGCATTGCTAAGAATGTAAAAGACTTGGGACACCTTT
>CATNWA010005448.1:0-12513 GCA_951230385.1 Staurois parvus | reverse complement strand
TTCCCCCTTTTTCTTCTTCTTCTTTTTTTATTTTTTTCTTCTTCTTTCATCATCATCCTCTTCTTCTTCATCATCATCTTAGCCTCTTCTTTTCTTTTCTTGTTTCCCTCTTGCAGGTCATGTCATGCGCAGTTTTTTAGGTAAAAAAAATCGGCCAAATTTTGTCTTTTTGCCGCGAAAATCGGCGAGGAAAAAATCGGCCTTTTTTTTCCCAACTTTAGATAAAAAAAAGGGCCCCAAAATACCGAAAAAGGGCCAAAACAAATAGCCCAAAATGATCCAAAAATCGGCCGTTTATTTTCGCCCAAAAAAATCGCCCCGATTTTCGAACCATCTTGGCCTGTTTGTCTCGCCTAGGGTGAGGGGTATTTGGGGGGAGGAGGGTGATAAAATGAAATGTGGGGCCCAACTCAGTCTGCATCCGCCATGATGTCACACCTGGAGCGATATAAGCCCAGTGATCACAGCCTTTTGTGGTGGTTACAGGAACCAGTGGATTGGGCCCTCAGTTGAAGTTTTGAGCCAAACAATTCCCCATATATTATGTCTGATTTATTTCTTGCTATGGTAGATTGCATATAGACTCTTTTGATACTTTGTTTTTCGCTGATGGGTATTTTTTGGTTTGGATTGGGACATTTTGGCCTTGGTAGTGTTGGAATAACTGGATGACTTAAAAGGGGCCCTTTGGTAATATTTTGGCATTCATTGGGTTGAAAATTTTATTTGTCGACCCCTAAGAGCATTGTTTTTTCATTTTTCCCATATCATTTATATAGATCTTCATGCCTGATTTGTGACACGTTGGTTCCCCTTTAAATTGGACTGCTTAATTAACTTTTTTTTGTAAGTACTAAGAACATTAGTTGAGAGGGTTTTGAAATTTTGATGGTCCCCTGAGTAATAAATGGCTTTTTTCATTCGGCTATAGGTGTTATTTACGTGTATACCCCCTCTGCAATGGTCCCCAGACTGCCCCTGCTTAGGTTGTTTTTGGTGAAGTTTTCCCATCCTTAGAGGCACTTTTGTTGTGAATTGGTCTTTGGTTTTGAATGACGGGATATTGTTGATCTTTAGGCCCGGGGGATATGGGTTAATACTTTATTGGTGTATAGTGTGTTGTTGTGTGTGTTTTTTTTGTTTTATATAAATGTTCTTGTATTTGTACCCCGCTTCCCTTATTTTTTATTTTGTTAGTTTTTGAGGAATTGGTCAGTTTTTGTATTTTCCTTTCTTCCGCATTCTTTTGGAAAGTTTGTCTTTTTAAGAGAGGGGATTTATGATTGATGGTTTTGTCTGATTCCCACAAGAAATCAAAGGGGGCCCCCGAATATGTTAAAAAGTGACTATTGACTTAACCCCAGACTATGAGGAGTTTGGGTTATGTTGTATACAGGGTCGAGTCGTACCATATTATTGTTTTTTATCCAGTTTTTGTTTTTGTTTTTTTATTGGTGATTTGTGTAATAAAAGATTCAGTAATTTTGGGCTTTATGTACTAAAAATAAAGATTTTTTTTCAAAGCGGGGAAAAAAAAGAGGCACTGGTTGTATGAGTTTTAAAAGGATGAATGAGTGGGGGTTTTTGGGGGGGGTGAAACCCAGCCCAAAAATTTAAAAGAGGGGTAGGGGCAGGAAATAACCTTTTTGATAGGATCAAAAAAAATGTGGTTGTTCTGTTTCCCAATATCCAACTGGTACCTCATTTCCTAGTCTTCGGGAAAATAAGGTTTCCCATTGTTTTGCAAAGTGATGGGACCTAAAACTGATGATAAGAAAAAGAGCATAAAAATCCTGCTTAAAAGGCTGGATTTTCAGGATCGGGAGTTAAGGGGGAGGCCATCAAAAAAAGTTTTAAGGTAGTAAAAGGTTGGCCAATCATAGCTAGGAATTGGTTAACAACCAAAAAAATCGGGCAAAGGAGAAAAAACCCTTTTTCTGGTGTTAACAAATTGAGTCCAGAAGGTTTTACCCCCTTCATGACCAAGCTTTTTTTCTATTTGGCACGCTCTATTTTAGTGGAAATTTCCGTCATGCAACACTTTTCCCAAAATTTAATTTATAGTTTTTTCACACAAATTGGTGGTATTTGATCCCATAGTTTTTTTTTTTTTTAAAAGACCAAAAATTTTGAAAAAAAAATTATTTTTTTTTTTTTTTTTGTATTTTTTTTTATTATTTTTTAGTTTTTATAAAGTGCAATATTTCGTAGCGTGTACAAAAAAAGGGGGGACAGAACTGTGACAGAACAATAACAATCAATGCAAACGGGGGGGATCGGGGCTTTTTCAGCTTGCAATTAGGGGGGGAGGGGGATGGTGGAAGGGGAGAAAGTGTGGGGGTGGGTGGTTGGGGGTGGGGGGGGTGGCCTTTCAATAAAAAAATGAAAAAAAAAAGTCTTTTGTTTTGGCCCCTTTTTGTATTTGCTTTTTGTCTTTTGGTTTAAATAATTTTATTTTTTTTTGAGTGGTTTTTTGATTTTTTTTGGAAAGTTGCAGCATTAAAAATTTTTATTTTTTTTTTTTTAAATTTTTTTTTTTTTAATTGGTTTTGAAAAGTAATTTAATAGAAAATTAGAAAATTTTAAAAAAACAAAAATTTTTGTTTAATAAAAGAAAGGAAAATGGACATTGAAAATACATGTGTATTCAGATAAATGTATAACAAAGACCTCATTGTTAAAAGTACAAAAACCCAAAAAAACCTTAATCAGAGTAGTGCTTTTAAAGTGGTTGAAAAAAAAAGTCAGGGGTCGCAAATATATTTTTACCAGGCACTAAAAGACAAAAAACAAAAAGAAGACAAAAGAACAAAAATAAATATAAAAAACCTTTGAAAAACTCGTGGATGTTGGGCCCCGTAAATGGTGTTAAGCCAATTTTTTCACCCAAAACTATTTTGCCCTAGATTGCAAAATAATCAAATGGGCCTTGGAGGCCCTAAAATATTCCCTTTTGGGAAAGACCGTTCAATTTGGTTATGATCATCCCCCCGCTAAAATGGATGTGTGAAAATAAGGAAAAAAAACAGTCGAGTAACAAGGTGGTTTCTCGTGCTACAAGTGTTCAAATTCCAGTGGAAAACCAGAGGGGGGAAAACTGAAAAGTAATGTGATGTTTCCCGGGCCCATTCCCTGGTTGGGACTTTGTCGCCGCAGGGGTTGGCAGGGGGGGGGGGATATGTGACAGTTTTGAAGGGCAAAGTGTGGATGGAAGTAGTGTCACCTCGCATGAGGTCATACTGTGAGGGTAAGGTGGAGTCCATCGGGTTTTCGGGGCCACAATGGCAGGGGGGTTCCGGCCAGAGTTTGGGCTCCATAATGACCCCCAAAGGTGATAAAAAAAGGGCAGGGTTGGAGCAAGGATTTTTGCTTGTGGCCTGGGATCGAGTGGTATTTGAGAGAGCTGTGTTTTGGACTATACCTACAAAAAAAGGGTTTTGTTTTTTTTGTTTTTGGGGGAAAGGGAGAAGCCTTCACCTCGAGAGGGAAAAGTCTTCTTTTTGTTGGTCCCGGATGGCGAGGGTTTTTTTGATGTTTTGTTCATTTTGATTTTTTTTGCAAACCTTTTAATAAAATGACAACCAGTGTTTTTTGATGAACCCTCTGTGCAGTCTACCTTTGTCCCGGGGAAGGAGATCCCCCCCCTGAGCTAACCCCACATTGGTGGGATGGGGTATTCCTGAGCAATTGGAAGATAAAGGAAAAATAAGAGCTTGGAGGCCAATGCGCACAACGGGAGAAAAAATCCCCAGTTTGGGGAAAGGGCCAAGAACGGGAAGAGCCCCTTAAGGGCAGGTGGCCCCAACACCTATTAGAATTAAAGAAAAAATCTGCAGACCCGTGAGTGGGGAGGAAAATGGCTGGGCCAGTATGTTTTGCAGAAGATGACCCTGGGATGATGTGGAGGCCTCCCTCAATTTTGAAAGGGTTGTGTTCGGGAAGGAGGGAAAAAGGAGCAATGGGCGGATGCTTGCACCATTTTTGCGGTGAATCCCCAAAAAAGCTTTAGCGGGAAAACCGGGGGTGCCAAGACTATGAAAAATGAAGGTGAGGTTTGCACGCCTGGGTGTCACCTTGCGCCCGGGGTCAGTGGGTCTCGGGGATTACGGGCTGCAAACACCAGATCTCAGTGTTTATTTGAAACATTCCCCAAAAAGTGGTCCAGCCAGGGTTTGCCCGGCCCAGTTTGTGGGGGTGTGGTCATGGACCAAATATTTACGTGCGCTCCTGCCACTTTGGGAAATGGTTTTGGCCATGGCCCCTAAATCTGCAAACGGTGGTGGACCTGGTGGAGAAATATGCGCCGCTGAGGATTTTTTTATTACCTGGGGTCCCCCAATGTCATAGGGGGGGAAAAAACTTCGGGGATCCGGTAAGACGGTTCCATGGGAAAAAAGGCTCAGAAAAAATAAAAAAAGATATTGTGTCAGAAAATGAGACTGTAGGCTTAGGACTAGGGAGGGCCCAAAATAGGTCGGGAAAGGTCCCCAAACCCTTTTAGAGGTTTAGGTATGAACATATCAAATGTTATCGGTGTCATGCTTTAGGTATATTGCTGCAAATGCCCTTTAAATGATAAACCTTGCAATTAAAAATGTTATTTAGGAAAACGCAGTTCTTTTTGACAGGGGGGTATGTACTGCAGCTGTCAAAAAGCATGGAAAGCAAATGGTGTGATTCCCATTGTTGAAAAGCCAGTATGCTTGTAGATCGGGTATGTTGTGCCTTAGTTAAAGTGATTGGTAAACCCTGCAGCTTACACCCTAGCCCGATTGGGGTTATTTGTTTTTGGGTGATACAGGTAACCCCAGATGCTTGGTGGAGTTTGGTATCCTGGGGCCTGTGACCCATTCTGTGGGGGTGGTGCCCTCTCTGTTCATGAAGCCATAGTGGGGAGAGATTTCCCCCTTTTGGAAGTTATGGGTAAGGAGGGAGTCAGGAGGACAGAGCTCCCCCTGCTGGGGAAACACTGAAAACTCCCGAAACCCCTCCGACCTTTGACGCAAGGGGGAAGGGGAAATGTTGGGTGTCAAGGAAGGGTAGACCCTTTTTCTTTCTCTGTAAGGCTGGGGGCAGGGGGGGGGGGGGGGGGTTTGGGGGGGGGGGGGGGGGAGTTTAATTACAGAATTGGTGCCGACCCTAGAGGTCAGAAAGAGGGGATTTTTTTTTACGGAAAAAACTGAAAGATTCCCCACTTGATAGAGCCCCTGAAAACTTAAAATGATTTATGGGGAAAACCCGTTTAAAAAGATGTGCGGGTCTTTTCCCTACTTTGGGTTTTAACAAAAACTTGCTGTATCAAGGGTTAAAAAAGGGGAGGAGGTGGTAGAACAGTTTGTGGTCCCAAACCCCTTTGCCGGATGTACTGATTTTGCCCCGGGGGATTAATGGGGGACCCCCGGGTGTAGAGAAAACAAAAGGGGAGAAAAACCCCGGTTCTTTTGGCCAGGTTCATGGAGGTCAAAGGCATTGTGAGTCATGCCCCGGATGTCAATATTCTGCGCCCTCACCCATTTCGCAGTCCGCTAGTACCTCTACCCCTAATTGAAGTCCCTTTGAAAGATGGGGGGATGGCTAGTGGGTCAGTAGTAAAGTTGCCCGGGGCCATCAGCAATAATGGTTTATACTTGACTTGCCCCGGTACCCAAGCCCTCCCTTGCGAAAACCTCCGCTAAAAATTCGCCAAAGAAATTTTCCCGTGTTTAGTGTGTAGGTTTCCAAGAAGGATTAAAAGGAAAAACAGGGCCGCCCTTTATGTCTAGAGTTTTAAAGAGTTATGCAAATTGTTAAAAACTCCCTTTTCCCTACCTCGGTCTACCACCCCAAAAAATGGGTTGTGGGAAAAGGGTTTTAAAAAGACCCCTTTAAAAATTGTTAAAAAAGGTGGTGGCAAAGATGGGGAAATTGGGGTTTTTTGCTACCATATCTCAGTTTGCTATAAGGGAAATCCCCAGGCATCTCAGGGGTATTCACCTTTTGAATTACGGGTTTGGGGACATCCGGGGATTGCAGATGTTTCAAAGAAACCTGGGAGGGCAAGTCCGCCCCTTAGAAGTGCATCGAGTATCTCACAGATGAGGATGAATCGCAGCTTCATGCCCCTTGTTGGGAACCCATGGGGCAAGCCAGGGGGTCCAGAGAAGGGTTTATAACAGGGGGGGCCCGGTTTTGTACCTTTAACCCTGGGGATTTTAGTGTGGTGCTAGTCCCCCCGTGGAAAATAAATTCCTGCAAAGTGGAAGGTCCCTTTGAAATTAGGGAGAAAGGGGGGAAGTAAATTATAAAGTTTAAAACCAGGAAAAAGGAAAAACCCGAAAAATCTTCATGTTAAACTTTAAAAACCTTGGAAAGACAGGGAAAGTTTGTTGGGAGACAAACCCCCAAAAGGACAAAAACGGTTGGTTCCCGTGGCCCCTCAGGTACCCATAAACGGAAACCTTTTTCAGTTAGCCAACCAAAATGTTGTTATGGAGATTTGGAGTAAAAAATGGAGATTTCTTCTCCAACACCTACGGACTGACGTTCGGTCATACCAGCATGAATAGTGTTACCCAAGCCCGGGGTTCCGCGTAAATGTCAAGCCCTATTGAAATAACCCTAGGCCAGGCGTGGAAGCGGTGGCAAGGAAATAAAGGAATGTTAGAGTTGGGTTGAAGAGATTGAGAATTCACGTTGAGTGGTCGAATCCCATAGTGTTGTTCCAAAACCAGATGGAACAATTCGTTTCTGTACTGATTTCAGGAAAACGAAACCCACCGCTCCGATTCGCGCGCTAAGTTTGATGCGGGGTTACACGCATGCCTCCGGTGGATGAGCTCATTGACAGGTTGGGAACGGCTCGGTACATTAACCACCTTAGATTTAACCAAAGGCTATTGGCCAGATTTCTTTAAACGGAAGCTTGCAAAAGAAAAAGACGGGAATTCACTACCGCCCCCCAACCCCACCGAGGGGTCTTTTTCAGTATAAGCGGATGACGTTTGTGGTTTTATCATGGTGCTTCCGGCCATCATTTCCCAACGAAATGATGGACAAAACGCTGAAAAGACCACATCGCCAATATGCTAGCTTGCCTATTTGACGATTATCTTCAACCACAGGTCCAGCTGGGTAAGTCACACTTTTTCCCACTTTGTCACATATCGACTCTAGTAGATTCGCTGAGGGAAAGCCAGGTCCTTACCGACAACCCCAGAAAGTGTTCCATTAGGAGCTTAGAGGAGGCCCCAAATATCTTGGCTTTACATCATTGGTCGGGGTCTCATTAGGCATCAGATCAATAAAATTGAGGCAATTCTAAAAGTGGCCCCAACCTGTAAATAAAAAGCTAGTCCTGGGCATTTCTGGGATCACAGGATACTACAGGCGGTTTTATTCCCTATTTTTGCCAACCAATTTGCAGCCCCATGCTGACAGATCGGACGAAAGGGTAGGGGGTCGGTCAGGATTAAGTGGAAATCCCGAGGCGCAGTCCACATTTCAAAGCTGAAACTAGCTCTCATGTGCCCAACCTGTGTTGTAACTCACCAGATTTCACAAACAGAGTTTGTGGTACAGACTGATGCCGCTGAAGTGGGGGACTAGGTGCGGTACTGTCCCAAATCTCAGAGATGGGGGAGGAGCACCCTGTGGTGTCCTCCTAAGTTAGAAAGCCTCAACAAACATGAGAGGAAACTATGCCATTGTGGAGAAGGAATGTTTGGCCATCAAATTGGCTTGGAGGCCCAGAAAATATTAACCTGTTAGGAAAGGACCGTTCAAAGTTGGTTACTGATCAGGGCCCGCTCAAATGGATGTGTGATAATAAGGAGAAAAACAGGCGAGTGACAAGGAGGTTTCTCGTGCCTACAAGTGTATTCAATTCACAGAGGCACACGAGGGCGGGGAAACAGCAAAGTAATGTAGATGCCCTTTCCCGGGTCCATTGCCTGGTTGGGACAGTTGCTCAGCCGCAGGGGCTTGAGCAGAGGGGGGGGATATGTGACAGTATGAAACGGCAAAGTGATGGATGGAAGATATGTGTCACCTCGCATGAGGTCATACTGTGAGGTGTAAGGTGGAGTCCACTCCGGGTTTTCGGGGCCACAATGGCAGAGGTGGTTCCGGACCAGAGTTTGGGCTCCACTAATGACCACCAACAGGTGATACAAAAAGGGCAGGGCTGGAGCAAGGAGTTGCTTGTGGCCTGGGACTCAGAGTGGTATTCTGAGAGAGCTGTGTGTATGGACTATACCTACAAGAAAAGGTTTGCTTTTGTTTTGTTTTTGGTGACAGGGAGAAGCCCTTCACCTCTGAGAGAGGAAACGTCTTCTGTTTAGTTAGTGCCTGGATGGCGAGGGTTTATTTTGATGTTTTGTTTATTTTGATATTTTCTGCAAACCTTTTAAATAAAACTGACAACCAGTCAGATTTTGACGAAAGCCTGCTGTGCGGTCTACCTTTGTCCCCCAGGGAAGGAGATCCCCCACCTGAGCTAACCCCACAATATATATACTATATATATATATATATATATATATATATAATATATATATATATACATTATATATATATATATATATATATATATATATATATACAGTGCTCAGCATAAATCAGTACACCCCTTTGGAAAAGTAAGTAAGATTTGAATCGATATCTTAATAAACACAAGAAAAATGTCCAAAAATTTGGCAAAAATTGGTTTTATAGAACATTTGTTTAGCTCATTACATGAAAGTAAGGTTAATAATATAACTTAGATTACAGAATCTTCAGTTTTTGATGGAAAAATTAATACACCCCAACTACTACATCTAGTATTTTTGTATGATTTGTAAGGACAGCACCAAGTCTTCTAAGCATGGAATGAATAAGTTGGCAACATATTGCACCATCTATCTTTTTCCATTCTTCAAGAACAACCTCTTTTAGAGCCTGGATGCTGGATGGAGAGTGATGCTCAACTTGTCTCTTCAGAATTGCCCATAGGTGTTTGACTGCATTCAGATCATGAGATATACTACTAGCCACTGAATCACTTCCACCCTGTTTTTCAGAAATGCAACAATGGCCTTAGATGTATGTTTTAGATCATTGTCATGTTGGAAAAGAGCACGGCGACCAAGGGCACGGAGTGATGGTAGCATCTTCTCTTTCAATATAGAGCAGTACATCTGTGAATTCATTATACCATCAATGAAATGCAGCTCCCACACACCAGCAGCACTCATGTACCCCACATTTTTCTTTGTACTCCTCACCTTTGTGACCCCAAACAGTTGTGAAGCCATCAGTTCCAAAAAACATTTATCTTGGTCTCATCACTCCAGAGTACAGAGTCCCAGCAGTCTTCTTCTTTTTCAGCATGGGCCCTAGCAAATTCTATGTGGGCTTTTTTGTGCATGGGCTTTAGGGGAGGCTTCGTGGATGACACTCATACATGCCATTCCTCTGCAGTGTATGGTGTATTGTGTTATGGGAAGCAAGCACTCCAGTTTGGCTTTCTACTTCTTTAGCTAACGATTTTCTTTCAACCCTTCTCATCAGAGGATGCTCCAGTTGAGGTGTTAACTTCCATGGATGGCCTGGACATCTCTGTGAGATGGTTTCAGTTCCATATTTGATAATTTTTTTTGTATCACTTTTGCTGCAGTATTCTAACTAATAAGTAAAGTTTTGCTGAACTTTTTGTAGCCTTTACCTTTCTATAAATAAATTATTTTCTTTCTCAGGCCTTGTGACATTTCTCTTTCATGTGGTGCTGTTTTGTGTTTGCAAATTAATTAACCTACCTAGCAGTATGATTATGTCCATATTTCTGTGCTCAAAGCGGTACATTTTTTTGCATGGAAATATATATTTTTTTTATTGTAGGCCTGTAATTTTTAGGAATAACTCACTGAAATCTGTCCGAACAAGAGTCTAGTAAACATCCCGGGTATGTTAAAATTTGAAACACAAAATCATAAATTATAATTTAATAAATAATCATAAAAATAATAATATAATAATAACAATACATTTAATTCAAAAATATAATCAAACCCAAAACACTGAATTTTGAAATATAGCGCCAAGTTTGCACATCACTGAGCAAAGTCGCAAAATCGTTTTCAGTGTCTGATGAGGAATTTCCCCACGAATCATTATCACTCAATTCTGCAAGTAGTTCTAATTTACTATCGCTGTGCATGAGCTTCCTCTATTAAAGACTGGTCATTTCTCCTTCTGCTCCTTGTGTAGAGTGACTGGTTTTGTTTCTGCCCACCTCTGTAATTTTCTCTACCAGCAACCTGTAGTAGATGGAGCCTGCTGAGACCCTTTCCAGAGCTCTGCTCTTTACACAGACTACGTTTATGAAGTGATGATGTCACTGTGTCACTGCTACTTTTACAAGGATCTGAAAAAAATCATTTGATACCCACAAAGAGAATTTACATCCTGTGGGTCTATTTAAGAATATACAGTATTTAAAGAAATGTTTTTCTGCCAAGAGTTTAACTTTCTTGGCTCTCTCAAGGAGTCTGTCTGATTTACTGCAATGTTTGTAGCTATGTCTGGCTAGTTTGGCTTTGGGTTTGTCAGAGAGTAGATCATCAAGTTTGTCCCGGAGAAGTTTTAGTTCAGAACCAATTGTCTGGGCAAGGATCTGTTTATGTGTTACTTCCAGATGTTTAATTTCATATTACAGGGTTTCAACTTGTGATGTGTGTGCTTTCTTGAGGGAAAGATAATTTTTAGGGAGATCGCAGACAATACTGGTGGTTATGCCTGTGCTCTTTGTTTACCTATTTTGAGCACAGTGTCTTCAATACAGGTCCTATTTATAAGAAAACATCATATTTTCTCCTTTCAGCCTAAAGTTTATAAGAGATATTTGCAGAACCCTGTAACAAACTGACTGATAAACGGAATGCTGATTGGTTTGGTTGGGAATTATAAAAGGGGTATACAGCCTCCACGAGCCATCAAAGAGCTGGACAATCTACACTCACTGTCCTTTTTATTAGGTAAATCTGTTCAATTGCATGATAACACAAATTGCTAATCAGCCAATTGTATGGCAGCAACTCAATGCATTTATACATGGTGAAGACAACTTGCTGAACTCAAACCGAGCTTCAGAATGGAGAAGAAAAGGGATTGAAGTGACTTTGAATGTTGGTGCCAGACAGGCTGGTCTGAGTATTTAAAAAACTGCTGATCTACTGGGATTTTCATACACAACCATCTCTAGGGTTTACAGAGAATGGTTAAATAAAGAGAAAATATCCAGTGAGTGGCAGTTGTGTGGATGAAAATGCTTTGTTGATGACAGAAGTCAGAGAAGAACAGGTGTACTGGTTTGAGAGGATAGAAAGGCAACAGTAACTCAAATAACCACTCGCTACAACCAAGGTATGCAGAATACCATCTTTGAATGCACAACATGTTGAACCTTGAAGCAGATGGGCTACAGCAGCAGTCACTTCGGTCAGCTAAGAAAGGAAACAGAGGGGGAGTGCGCATGCACGGCCGGCAGGACAGACATGTCCCGATAAAGCTCCGTCTCCCCGTTGGGTGACAGAAGCCGAAGAGCCGCGGATCCCGGCCCACACCACAGCACAGGAGGACTTGATCCCCACGGCGGGCCCCCCCCCGTGACCCGAACCGCTCCGTTTGCAGCTGATTTGTTGCTGTGGGGTGCTGTAAATAAGCAGGGGCTCTGTCCCCATAGAATGCCGCATACAGGCCTGCCTATGGTCAGGAGCTCGCACACTGACACAGGGAGATAAGGGGCTGAATTATTGGTGACAGCCCCCCTCGGGCAAACAGCACCATGGTCAAAGGGGCACCCCGACACCAGGCTCCCCCACCAAATAAGACAATTAAGGAGGCCCTGGCTAAAGCCTCTACAAAGATGGTCACTGCCCCCAGCTCGTGGAAGCAAGCAGGCTGCAGGAACATACACAGCTCTGCACGATCGCAGCCACCATGGACTGAACTACGTTCCACAATTCTCTTTCTACCACATACACTGACGGTGTAACCCTTTTTGACCAACATCGAGGTTCACATCCAAGTTGTCCCGTCTTCTCTCTCTGTTTGAACTCGGTTGCCCCGCAAGTTAGGGGCTGTTTTGACTTTTGTCATCTCCTAAGTCATAGAGAGCCCGTTGAACTTTGCAAGTTATATTCTGGATCACTCCTCCTGGACTATTTCTCAGTTTGTATATGGGAGCCTCGGCTCTGGTGGCATGGGATGCCACACATCCCTACTCATGTCGATTTATCCATGCAGCCAGTGCCTGCCTGAGCCTAGGACCCCCCCGGATTCTTCATGTGTTTATCTATATCTGCTCCTCCCCCGGGATCCCACTACCTGTATATTTATTTTAATACTGTCATCCCTACGGTCCACATACCTGCGCACCCCCTACATTAGCTCCTGTGTTTATGACTATTTAATAGCACTTGGGCTATCACTGCTCACCCCCCCCTGCCCACCTTGCATTAGGGTGTCCTTGGGGGACAACCTCTAGGCCTTGAATGG
>CATNWA010005447.1:0-12303 GCA_951230385.1 Staurois parvus | reverse complement strand
TACACCTGATCTTTGTTGGCGCTGTGAGAGAGCTGTTGGTACACAACTCCACATTTGGTTGGATTGTGATCGAATACAACCCTTTTGGTGGCAGGTCTTTGCTGTGTATAATGAGATCTACGGGGAGACCTTGACCCCTTCTCTGGAAATTGCTCTTATTTCTATATTGCCGGGCTCCTGGGCATCACAGAAGAAATGTCTGTTGCGGTTCTTCCTGTCTGCAGCTTGCCAGTTAATACCTTTTTTTTGGAAATCAGCTGCCCCCCCTCTTCCGATGTGGGTCTCCGTGCTTAATGATACCATGCGTATGGAGGAGATGCTGGCGTTTACTAATGATACTAATGATAAACATAAGCAGTTGTGGTCGGTCTGGCTTCATTTTTCCTCCTCTACGACTCTCCGTGATATGTGTGCCCCTGCTACGCCCTAGTGGAGCTGTGCCTTGTTCCACCAACTCGATCTCATTTTGGCTTTTCTGCCATTTGGACTCTATGACCTTACTACCATCGAGGAAGTCTCCAAGATCCTCTCTGATGCCCGCCTCACCACCTGCCCCCTTGACCCTATCCCCTCACAACTCCTACGACCTCCCTCCCCCTCCATCCTATGCTCCCTCACCCACATCTTCAATCTCTCCCTCTCCTCAGGCATTTTCCCCTCCCCTCTGAAACATGCACACATCACCCCCATACTTAAAAAGCCCTCCCTTGACCACAATGACCCGAACAACCTCAGACCCATCTCCCTGCTCCCATTTACATCTAAACTCCTCGAGCACCTAGTCTTCAGCCCGCCTATGCTCTCACCTCAACGACAACCACCTCCTCGATCCCCTACAGTCCGGCTTCTGTCCCCTACACTCCACCAAAACCGCCTTACTCAAACTCTCCAATGACCTGCTAACCGCCAAAGCTAATGGCCACTATTCAGTGCTCCTACTCCTTGACCTCTCTGCGGCCTCGACACAGTCGGCCACCCCCCCTCTCCTCAAAAAACTACACTCCCTCGGCCTCAGAGATTCTGGCTCTCATCCTACCTGTCACAACGCTCCTTCAGCGTTACCTATAATGCTACCACCTCCCCCTCACTCCCCCTCTCTGTTGGGGTCCCTCAAGGCTCTGTCCTTGGGCCCCTTCTCTTCTCCATCTACACCTCCTCCCTTGGCCAACTCATACACTCTCACGGCTTCAACTACCACCTCTATGCCGACGACACACAAATCTATCTCTCAACCCCCCACCTCACCCCCTCGGTCTCCGCCCGAATAACACACCTACTGAGCGACATATCAGACTGGATGTCGCTCCACTTCCTTAAACTGAACCTCTCCAAAACCGAGTTTCTTGTCTTCCCCCCAGCCTGAACACCCCCCCCCCCCATTGACTTCTCCATCACATCCAACAACGCCACCATCAAACCCGCCCCGCAGGCCAGAGTACTTGGTGTCATTCTGGACTCCAACCTATCCTTCCAGCCCCAAGTCCAATCTTTAACTAACTCGTGCAGACTTCACCTCCGCAACATCGCCAAAATCCGCATGTTCCTAACCCCAGAAACCACTAAACGGCTCATCCACTCCCTCATCATATCACGACTCACATATCACGACTCGACTACTGCAACTCCCTCCTCACTGGCCTGCCTCGCTGCTGGCTATCCCCGCTTCCGTCGATCCTGAATACGGCAGCCAGATTCATTCACCTTTCCAACGGCTCCATCTACGCCACCCCCCTCTGCCAATCCCTCCACTGGCTTCCGATTGCGCAACGGATCAAATTCAAAATCCTAACACTGACGTACAAAGCTGTCCACCATACTGCCCCGAACTACATCACTGACCTAATATCCAAGTACCGCCCAGCACGCACACTCCGCTCCTCACAGGACCTCCTTCTCTCTAGTTCCCTGGTCTCCTCCTCCCATGCCCACCTCCAAGACTTCTCCAGTGTCACCTATCCTCTGGAACTCCCTGCCCCAACCCATCAGATTATCACCTACTCTCCCCTCCTTTAGGCACACCCTGAAAACCCACCTCTTCAGGGAAGCCTACCCCACCCCCTGCTAACTTGCCAACCTCCTCCACTCTTCCTACCACCCCATCCCCCACAGCTATCTCCTCCTGTACCACTATCCCCTCCCTCCTAGATTGTAAGCTCGAAAGAGCAGGGCCCTCAATCCCCTCATGTTTTGCATTGTATTGCTACTGTTCTGTCACATGTTCTGTCCCCCTTTGTAATGTACAGCGCTGAGCGAACTATTGGCGCTTTATAAATACTGTATAATAATAAATAATAATATGTCTCATGCCGTGCTATGTACATCAAGGTTGCTTCCACGTAATACTCATGGGCAGCTATCTCGCTGCTGCTTACTGCCGTCCCCGCTCCGCACCCCCTTCTCTTTTTCTCTCTCTCTCTCTCTCTGTCAGGGATCGCGGCTCCAGGGTCAGGGATCGCGGCTTCTCCCCCTGCGCATGCGCACTGGCGGCAGATCACGCCGGGACACAGGCACTAGGTCCCGGCGAGCCGCGGCTGACAGGATGCCGCGCATGCGCAGTAGGAGCCGTGGGCGCGCCTCAGGCGTCCAATGACAGCCGGGGGCGCGTCCTGGCCGGCCAATGACAGTGCAGGGTGCACTATTTAAAGATGCCCTGCACTGTCACAGATGGCCGCAAGGGCTATCTGTGATCCTGAGTTCCTGTATCCATTCTAGTGACCCTGATTGCCCTGACTACGCTGCCTTCTCCTGTGATTTGACCTGGATTGCCCTGACTACACTGCCTTCTCCTGTGATTGACCCGGATTGCTCTGACTACTCTGCCTTCTCCTATTCTGACCCCCGGCTTGTCTGACCATTCTACGGACTGACTTACCCTGCTGATCCTGCGTGTGACCTGACTACTCTTTGCCCGCCGATTCGGTACCCTGCTTACCCCCACGGGACCACGGTCCGTTACCACCCTGCTAGGGCCACCATCCTCTTCACATCTGGCTCTCCCATACGTAACTGCATACGTCCCCGGAGGCTTCCTCAGCCACTGGTGGGCCTGCTCGGAGGTCGTGACCTGGCCCGGGTCTGTTACAAGTCCATCCCCACCATCAGGGGCCTGGTGAAAGCACAGCCCGGGCTTAGACCCCACGCTCTGGGTAGGTCTGTCAGTTGGCAGCCTGAGGCACCACCTGGCGGATCATAACACTCTCTCTTTCTTCTCTTCTTTCTTCTTCTTCCTTTTCTCTTTCTCCTCAATTACAATTTACCATCTTGGTTATGCAGAGTTCTTTCACATTGGTCCATACACTGCGCCAGGGGATACCCCCCTGGCAATTTGTTATGTTATACCTCCATGATATCGGTTATTAAACCTTTCCTCACGCTGTTATATTGCACTATGTTTGCACTATTTTTATTTATCCCCATGGATCATAACTACCTCTCTGATGTTTTTCTTTTGATACTGGAGTTGTACTTGTTTTTTATTTTCCTGTGCTCTGCTTGTTAAATTTATACAAAACAATAAAGACAAATTTGCCTTTAAAATACCAGGATAGTGCAAACACCCCCAAATGACCCCTTTTCAGAAAGTAGACACCCTAAGCTATCTGCTGAGAGGCATGTTGAGTCCATGAAAGATTTATTTTTTCCAAAAGTTTTTGGAAAATGACAAAACCATTTTTGTATTTCGTTTTAACACAAAGTTGTCAATTAAATGGTATATTTCTCACACAAGCCATGGGTATATGTAGGAATTACACCCCAAAATACATTCTGCTACTTCTATGGAGGGTACCACATGTGTGAGGCTTTTAGGGAGCCTAGCCACACACAGGAGCCTGAAATCCAATGACCACTTTGAAAGCCTAAAGGTACGTAACTTTCTCATTTCACTTCCTCGCTACCTAACACAGTTTTGGAGGCCGTGAAATGCCAGGATAGCACCAACACCCCCCAAATGACCCCTTTTTGAAATGTAGACACCCCAAGGAATTTAAAAAGAGGCATGGTGAGTATTTTGCAGATCTTATTTTTCTCACAAGGTTTTGAAATATAAAAAAAGAAAAGAAAAAATATGTTTTTGTTTTCTTTCTTTGTTTTCCAAAAACTTGTGGCAACAAACTAGATCTGAAAAATACACACCATGTTTCTTTGGGGTATCTGCTTTCCAAAAATGGGTAATTTGGGGGGGGGTTGGTGCTATCCTGGCATTTAATTGCTTCCAAAACTGTGATAGGTAGTCAGGAAGTGTAATGAGGAAATAAAGCCCTTTAAAAGCCTAAAAGTGCTTATTGTATTTTGGGGTCCTGTCCTTGGCTAGACTACCAAAACATCTCTCACATGTGGTAGCAGAATGTATTTTGGGGAGTAATTCCACATATACCCATGACATGTGTGAGCAATACATCATTTCAGTGACAATTTTGTGTAAAGAAAAAACCTGTGTTAAAAAAATAAATTCTTCTATTGATTCAACATGCCTCTCAGCAAATAGTTTGGGGTGTGTACTTTCCAACAAGGGGTTGTTTTGGGGGGTGGGGGTATTTTATGCCCAGCATTAGAAGTTTATGCCACACATCATTCACTCTTCTAATTGCCTGAAGTCCAAGCATTTTCTGACACTTTTTGTTCACATGAAAAAAATCTGTATTTTTTGCTAGAAATTTTTTTTAAAGCAAACACCCTAGTGAATAAAATGGTGGTTGCTGAAATTTTTTATGTCACATAGTACTCGCACAGCGATTTTTCATACGCAATTTAAAAAGAATACACTTTTTTTACTTTTAATGCACAAAAGCACAATATATTGGGCAATTATTTGGTAATGTATAAAAGATGATGGTATGCCGAGTAAATAGATACCAAACATGACATGCTTAAAAACTGCGCATGCCCCGTGCAATGGAGACAAACTGCATACGTTTTATTATCCATAGGCAACGATTTAAAAGCCTTTACAAGCTACTATTTTAGATTTACAGAGGAGGTCTAGTGTTAGAATTACTGCCCTTGATTTGACGTTCATGGCAATACCTCACATGCATGGTGCAACTGCTCTTTCCATACTGGCACAGGGTCAACGCTCACGAACGCAGGTGCGCGCATGCGTGTGGGGGGGGGGGGGCAGGGTACTTTTTTATGTTATTTTGATTTTTTTTTAAAAAATTCACACTGTCCCTTTTATGTTTTTTTTTTTTTAATCACTTTTAATGCTATCACAGGGAATGCAAACATCCCCTATAACTTCAATGGTTCAATGGGCATTGTCATATATTCTATTTTGAGAAATCTGGGGTCTATCAGACTCTAGATATCTCCTCTGCCCTTACAATATCTAATCTCACCAAGATCAGTGTGATCAGATGCTTTCCCAATTTACAAATGGCGCTGTTTATATCCTGCAAAACTGAAGTGATGACATGCTTGTAGCTTCCGATTTCTTAGGCTATAGAGATGATTGGTCTCCATCAGCTCTATGGCCAGCTGGCAGAAACACCGACTGCATTCACAGGTTCCCCCTGATGGCATGGGACTGCCTGAGAAGGTCATGGAAGGCAGCGTGGGAGGGGGGATCATCTCCTTCTGCTTTGTAAAGCAATCCTGCAGCTAATTAGCCACTATGATTGCTTTTACATGAAAGCTGATCGCCAGCTGAAAAAAATTATACCAGAATGATGCCTGCAGCTGTAGGCATCATCCTGGTATAACCATTCAAAGTCCAGTGATGTACCAGTACATCGCTGGTACTTGTTGGGTATACACAATGAGGAACAGAAGTATTTGAACAACCTGCAATTTTGCACGTTCTTCCACTTAGAAATCATGGAGGGGTCTGAAATTCACATTGTAGGTGCATTCCCACTCTGAGAGACAGAATTAAAAAAAAAATTCAGGAAATCACATTGTATGATTTTTAAAGAATTTATTTGTCTTGCACTGCTGAACAGAAGTATTTGAACCCCTGAGAAGATCCGTGTTAATATTTGGTACAGAAGCCTTTGTTTGCAATTACAGAGGTCAGACGTTTCCTGTAGTCCTTGGCCAGGTTTGTACCACAACAGGGATTTTGGCCCCCTCCTCCACACAGATCTCCTCTAGATCTGTCAGGTTTCGGATCTGTCGCTGAGCAACACAGAGTTTCAGCTTCCTCCAAAGATGTTCTATTGGATTTAGGCCTGGAGACTGGCTAGGCCACTCCAGAACCTTGATATGCTTCTTACAGAGCCACTCCTTGGTTATCCTGGCTGTGTGCTTTGGGTCGTAGTCATGTTGGAAGACCCAGCCACGACCCATCTTCAATGCTCTGACTGAGGGAATGAGGTTGTTGCTAAAATCTCACAATAAATGGCCCCATTCATCCTCTCCTTAATACATAGCATGATGTTACCACCCTCATGCTTCACAGTAGGGATGGTGTTCTTGGGATGCAACTTATCCTTCTTTTTCCTTCAAAAACGACGAGTGAAGTTTAGACCAAAAAGTTCTACTTTGGTCTCATCTGACCACATGAATTTTTCCCATGCCTCCCCTGGATCATCCAGATGGTCATTTGCAAACTTCAGACGGCCTGGACATGTGACAACTTGAGCAGGGGAACCTTCCATGCAATGCATTATTTGAAACCATGACGGCGTAGTGTTCTACCGACAGTGACCTTTGAAACTGTGGTCCCAGCTCTCTTCATGTCATTGACCAGCTCCTCCTTTGTAGTTCTGGGCTGATTGCTCACCTTTCTTATCATCAGTGATACCCCACGAGGTGGGATCTTGCATGAAGCCCCAGTCTGAGGGAGACTGACAGTCGTCTTTAGCCTCTTCCATTTTCTAACAATTGCTCCAATAGTTGATCTATTTTCACCAAGCTGCTTGGCAATTGCCCTGTAGCCCTTTCCAGCCTTGTGGAGGTCTACAATTTTGTCTCTGGTGTCTTTTGACAGCTCTCTGGTCTTGCCCATGGTAGTAGTTGGCGTCAGAATTACTGTGGGGTGGACAGGTGTCTTTAAAGAGCTCAGACAGGTGCTACTAAGTTCGATTAATGAGTGGAGTAGAGGTGGACTTTTTAAAGGCGCAGTAACAGGTCTTTGAGAGCCAGAATTCTTGCTGTTTCTTAGGTGTTCAAATACTTATGTTCAGCAGTGCAAGACAAATACATTCTTTACAAATCATACAATGTGATTTCCTGAATTTTTTTTTTAATTCTGTCTCTCAGAGTGGGAATGCACCTGCAATGTGAATTTCAGACCCCTCCACGATTTCTAAGTGGGAGAACTGGCAAAATCGCAGGGTGTTCAAATACTTGTGTTTCTCACTGTTCTTTTTTTTGTATGCAGCCTGTGGACTGAATGAAAAAAAGAGAAGAAATCTCTGCCAGAAAAAGTGTGTGGTATGCCCACCATTAGAATATACCGCCCTGCATCCACCCACTTCTAATGGTGGGCACACATTAGGTCACACGGTACCACATGCGCCAGTTCCAAGATTGTACAAATGTCTAAATAGTGGCATGCTTGATTAAAAATCGTCCACGTATAAGTGGTACCCCATATGGAAAAAGGATGTCACCAAGTCCCAAACTATCTTGCCACTGCTCCCCATGTAGTCTGGGCATCCGGGGGGCTCCACGTGACTATCTTTTCCCTCATAAATCCGAAACTTTTATGTATAGCCTGTTGCCCTCTCACAGGTCTTCTACATCTTGACCCCATATCTGGCACGCTTGCTGAGGAGAAATTGTTTGAATGCAAGGCGGCCAGAAAAATTAATGAGGGACTCCTCAATGCAGCTGTTTTGCTGCACAGTATAGACATATCTGCAAATTTTTGGTTAAGGTGATTTATGAGGGGCCAAGTTTTGTGGAGCCAGTCAAATTCAGGGTCACCCCGAGGATTACAGTTTATTGTCATTAAAATGCATAAAATTATATTCTCATATCTATGCCTTGCCAAGGCAACAGAGAACACAGCAAATGAAGAAACGGGTCTGTGGACCAATACAACCTCAATTCATTTTTTTTAGTACTGCCCATTGTAACATAAATGTAAGATTCGGGTAGCTGAGATGTTAGGTGATCAGTAGAAATATGTAATCATAGGTCTAGTTTAATTCCATGTTATTAAAGACAACTGTTCAGTATTCAGTCAGAGACACATGTTCACCAATTAGCATCTGAAAGGACAGAGCAGCTTCTAGGCTGGAGGTGACACCTAGATGTCAATAAAACATTGTCACCTATGTAGCCAGACTTTGCCAGCTTCTTGAAGTCTAAAGGTCTTGAAGTCTTGAGCAGCACAGTGGCTAAGTGGTTAGCACTTCTGCCTAGCAGTATTAGGGTCCTTGGTTCGAATCCAAGCCACGGCACCACCTGTCTGGAGTTAGCATGTTCTCCATGTGCCTGCGTGGGTTTCCTCCGGGTGCTCCGGTTTCCACCCACACTCTAAGACATGATGGAAGGTTAATTGGCTCCTGTCTAAATAGTCCCTAGTATGTGTATGTATGAATGTGAGTTAGGGACCTTAGATTGTACACCCTTTGAGGGTTAGGGACTGATGTGAATGTACCTGAAAGAAAATAAATAATAAAAGAAGAGCTCAGGCTATTTTGGCTTCGGGAAGCAGCAGGAGACCAGGAGAAGGCTCCGATCTGTCTGTCAGCTATGACTTATACCCACAGATCAAAGGAATATATTTCATCTCCCATAAAAGCTAAAATATTAGTTGCAGAGAGATGAAAATACTTCCTTCTGATTGGACACACTGCAGGTTACATCTGCATGTAAAACTGTATTTGTAGCCCCTGTGGAATCCCAGAGAAATGCAGAAAATGGTTACATGGCGCCTGATTGTGACAGCTGAACAGCGATTGATACTGTCGCGATCGGACTGATGCGCTGGTGTCGGAAATTCTATCCCTGACTTGGTGATTCAAACAGTTCCTGGTCCAATCGACTTTGGGCACTTCAGAACCCAGAACGTCCTGTGGGCTGGTACAGGAACACCCCTCAGGGTTGATTGGCCAAGGGCTAATGTCCAGCCTACCTCCATATTTCAATAAATTGAGGACCCTGAGATATGGACGGGGTGATTCATACGGAGCCAGTTCTATTTGACTGGCGAATCGCAGACTTTCTCTGACTTGCTCCAATTGCAGGATAACTCTTTGTAAAAGTTTTATTTATGTTTTTATTTCCTTTTATTTTATAGTAAATAGCCAATTTTGTGTCTTTTTGATTTTCTGTAATTGTTTTTTCTTTGTACATATTTTATGCACTGCCCACTTTCGGGATATTAAATCATAAAATGAATAAGTGACTTCTGTGTATTTAAGCTCGGGCTCATATCTTCGGAGAAATTAGATTGTATTGTATGTTAGTGCCTTTATATGCTCGGTCAATTTCATTACCTATCTGTATGCAATTGCATTGCGTGATGGCATATTGCATGCAGATTGCAAAGTAGCAGATCTGCAAGACGAAGATCTGTGTGTGTGTGGTTGCCCAGCAGACCAGTCTGAGGACAAACTGTTGGGTGGTGGCAAGCTACCATTCCTTGTGTGTTTGGTTTGGGGGTGTGTGGACAGTGGAAGAGTGATTAACACTGGGGTTCTAGCTTGTAGAATCCTAGAAGGGTGTGCCAATTGCTAAACTGCTGCCCAACCCTTAGAGTGCACCAGATTGTATATAAGATTTGTATCTGCCTGTGTGTGGTCAGCCAGCTGGATTAGAGTGGAGCCTCCCTCTGGTGGTGGCCAGAGGTAGTGCAGGCTGTGAAAGTGTACCAAGACCAGTCTTATATGTTCAAAGTAAGTCTCCGTCATTCCCTCTTTACCCCAAGTCACGGCTGGACATGCGCGCCTCGGTTAGCTAGACGCTGTGGGCGTGTGCATGTGGGTTGGATCCATGACACTCATGTTGAGGGGTTAGGCCCAAAAAAAACTTTAAATTTGGAAACTGTAATGGTTTTTCATGCGAATTGTCTGGCAAGGTTTGGATTTGGGTTGTCGGGGATAAACTGTTGTGCATATAAATTGCCTTGATGCACAATCAATGCATACAGATCTTCCATAAAAAACAGCTCCAAAAAATCAAGCGGAGTTGTTACATTTGCTGTTTCCACCTGAATTCCAGGTTGGGCAGTGAATGGGGGAAGTACGGGTGCTGAAAAACTTGTGGCCTGCCAATCAGTATTTGCAAGCACATTCGGAAGGACACTAGAGGCTCTACGGGCCTGTGTGCGATTTCTTGGTGACTGTGGGACACTACTTGTGCTCGCCACCTCACCAGCTTGTACTGCACTTATGGGACTTGCCACGTCACCAAGTGATACTGCAGTGGTGGTATGTGAAAGACCAGGATGTACTAGGCCGCTGGTGCTCTCCATTTCACCAAAAGCTAGAACGGCACTAGTACTGGCACTCTGCTGCATTTGAGAATCATCATGCAATTGTAACACCTCAGCAACCTGGGAACGGGGTCAGGTACTCCCGATCTTAGCAGAGATCTCTTCTCCATCATCTGAGCATCTGTCAGGGTTCTGCCTCTGTCTACAGGTTCGTATTCTGAGGCTGATTGTTTCAGTGTCTTCTCCTTCACTCTCACCTGACATGTTCAGAATCCTGTAGGCCTCTTCACTAGAGTACCTTTAGTTGGACTTTTATGGCCACTAAATTTATTTCACTGACTTTTTGGCCACTAAATTTATAGGTACCTAGTGCAACTCACGGGAAAAAAGAGCACCTGCCTTTCAAGGACTGCTTGAACCTCTGCAAGAAAATGTTCTGGCAAGTGCTAATCAGGCCTGATTCTGCGAACACTGCGGTTTTGTGTTCAATGTATCAAGGGACAGTGGTCTATTAACACTGCACTTGCTGGGGAACAGGGGGTTAGCGTAGGGGCTAAATGCAGGTGCCAGGGCTGATCTCGCTTTTTTGGGGACACTATACTAATGTGAACGCTGGTATAGTGCTAATCTTGATATTGATCCATTCAGACACTATACTAGTAAACTGGAGATTTATTGGGTATGTTAGCATATTTCTGGCAATCAAGGGGTTAAATGTGATGACTGATGTGTTGACATACATTCTGACACTATCTGGGAGGGGCACAAACTGACGCTAATGCTATCTGAAGTCGCCGGTTACACTAATACAGTGATTAGCAAAAAAATCTGTAGACTGTATTAATGACACTGGTGACAGGGCAGCGAAGGGGTTAACTGGGGGGCCATCAAGAGGTTAAATGTGACCTGAAAGTGTTCTGTGTGTTAGTGTGCTGATTTACTCACTGTGTCTGCTCTCTCTGGGATGGAATGTGCCCAGAGAGAGAAGATGTCATAATTTCCTGTACACAGGTACAAGAAGATCCCTAATAGGCCAGGGATCCATCATCCAATTTAGGCTGAACATCACTGGCCTATATCTGATGATTCATCCCTTGGGGACCGCATCACATTACCCACTGGTTGGCGGGGGAGCGTGTGCCCCCCGGCCAGCGAATCACATATATGTACATGATTTTGTGCACCCATGCTGCCCTGTAGCAGTATTACTGCAATAGGGCAGACAGGAAGTGGTTAAGAGAGGGAGATGCCTGCTGTAATTTCATCCTGTGGCCACCTGGGGGAGTTGGCCAGTAGAAGTGTAGCAGAAGAAAGTCAACGTACTCAAATGAAGATGGCAAAACCTGTTACGCTGTTGGGTAAGACTGTTGATGGAAAAGTCATGAGGAAGACTGACTGTGTGTTTGCCCAAACTGCTATGGGAGTGACCCCAACTGAGAGACCTACCATCTGTGTGAAAAAAGACTTGCCTCATTGCAGTGCCCTGTGTAGTGGGTAGGAAAGGGTTAAAAATTAATCTGTTGATGTGATGTCTATTGATGAGTATGATATTGCCGCTGTGTATACACCTGTGTCAGCTGAACAAAGTTCTGAATTGAATGAGGTGACCACTAAACAGGGTATGCTGTCTCCCCTAGAAACATAGGCAGCTTTAAAATGACTGTGATACTCAGCTCCTTCTAGACATTTACTGGTGTGGTTACAACATGGTGAAGGCAAGGAATGGTCCAGGAAGACAAGAGAAGAGGTGATTTCTCTTCACAGGAAGGGCAATGGCTATAAGAAGATTGCAAAGATGTTAAACATACCAAGAGACACTTAGGAAGCATCATTCGCAAATTCGAAGGCAAAGGGCACTGTTGAAACGCTACCTGGTCGTGGCAGAAAGAAGATGCTGACTTCGACTGCTGTGCGCTACCTGAAGCGTAGAGTGGAGAGAAGTCCCCGTGTGATGCTGAGGAACTGTAGAGAAAAGA
>CATNWA010005446.1:0-12114 GCA_951230385.1 Staurois parvus | reverse complement strand
AAAAAATATAAAATCTCAATAAATAAATAAATGAATAAAACAGTAGAAAACCGGTGTAGAAAAAATAAAATAAAACCGCAAAGTAATTTCTGCAACACACATCTATTGCTGAAATCCACTGAAACCTACGGATCCAAGTGAAAATTGAGAAAAAAATAAAATACACGTGAACTCACAAAACAGCGACCCCTAAATCAGGGGTATGTGAAATAGATGGTGTATAAGTGACATAAATAATATGAACACAATGGGTCCTGAATATCATACAAAGGACCTGATGGCGACAAGTCCCATAAACTACACATACTCCAGCCAAAAAAAACGTGAAGACCAATACATCTAAATCTGGTGATAGGTGTCTTGTAGTTCTTAGATAGTGCTGGTATTGTGAAGGTGAATACACAATGCAATAAGATCCAACACTAGGCGAAATGCCCCCTCACCTCCATGTTAGTGACCCTGCAGGGCCAAAAAGCCTTTCTCATATATTATTGCATCAACCAGGAACCAGGATCCACTTCCACAGATATCAGGTGTCAGCAGATGGGTCAATCCTCCTCACTGGTGGATATCAGCACAGCAGGAACCCTCTCCAGAGCAGTAAGTATAGGAACAGTCAAAAACTCATACAGCCGGAAGGAATGTAAAGGAAAAATGCTCCCATAGTGTACTAATGTTATGGATTTAACCTCCCTAACGGTATTTCCTGAGTGTAGCTCGGGGTAAAATGTCGGTGCCAAAAGCGGTAACCCTGAGCTACACTCGGGCTTACCATGCGGCGCTGCATAGGGAGTCCCGGCAGCACTTACCTTGTCCTTCGCTCCCGCGATGTGTCCCCTGCAGCATCCCCAGCCATCTCCTCCGGCCGATGCCTGCATCCGGCTTCTGTGTTCCGGTCCCTGTGACGTCGGGACATACGGGCGCCGCCGCCGGCGGGAAATTTAAAAAATTTTAAAAAAATCATTTTTTTCAACACACATTTTTCATAGTAAAACATTGCTGTTTCAACCCATTTCACATACATTTTGTCCCAAGTGCTTTGTCCCTGCGCCCTGCCTGCGTTTTGTCTGTTCTTTCTGCCTGGAAACTGAGAAAACGTCCATGGCGTCCAAAAAGTGTCCCTTTAGGTCAAAAGTGGGTTTAGACCGGCTAGAGAACAGCGATAGTAAATTAGAACTACTTGCAGAACTGAGTGATAATGATTTGTGGAGAAATTCCTCATCAGACACTGAAAACGATTTTGCGACTCTGCTCAGCAATGTGCGAACTTGGCGCTATATTTCAAATTTCAGTGTTTTGGTTTGATTATATTATTGAATTAAATTTTATTATTATTATATTATTATTTTTTTTGATTATTTATTAAATTATAATTTATGATTTTGTGTTTCAAATTTTATCATACCCGGGATGTTTAATAGACTCTTGTTTGGACAGATTTCAGTGAGTTATTCCTAAAAAATTACAGCCTACAATAAAAAAAATACATATTTCCATGTAAAATAATGGTACCGCTTTCAGCACCAAAAATCTGAAATAATCATACCGCTAGGGAGGTTAATAAAAGAAACAATCAAATGCCCACTCACATGTAATGAATATAACATAAGCTTTAAACCACATGCTGTGGGTGTACTTGCATGGTTTTGTATTGGAGTCCCAATATGGCGTCCGCACCGGAAATTATGTCACCACATCCTACGCGTTACGTCACGCTAATATGTGACTTCCTCAGGGTACGTGATTGGTGACTAGAGATAATCGAAGTATCCGAAGTGGAATTCGAGTCGAATATCGGAAAAATTTCGATTCGTGCCGAATCCGAAAAATAGCCTAATTCGGACGCGCGAATCGAAATTTTTCAGAAAATGGCGGCTGACATGTGCGGCGACGGAGCGGGGATGTCTGGGAAGGCGCGCAGACAAGGCGCGCTGACCCCATAATGCATTCCTCAACTACATGTGATCGCATCAGCCTATCAGCAGCCAGCCAGCCAGCACTGTGTAATGGTCGAGCTATAAATAGCGGCCATTTTGGAATTCTTCATTTGCCTGCAGTTATTGAACAGAGGCAGACCGCTCTGTACTAGGGACAGGGACAGAGTTAGGGCCACAGAAACGATAATTGGGGACAGAGAAAAGTTACTTAGGGACAGAGAACCATTACTCAGGGACACAGACTTGTTAATGAGGGCCACAGAATCGTTATTTAGGGACAAAGAAACGCTAGTTAGGGCCACAGAATTCATAATCAGGGACAGACAGAATTGTTACTCAGTGCCAGAGAATTGTTACTTAGGGCCACAGAAACGTTATTAGGGCCACAGAATTGTTACTCAGGGACAGACAGAATTGTTACTGAGTGCCAGAGAATTGTTACTCAGGGACAGACAGAATTGTTACTGAGTGCCAGAGAATTGTTACTTAGGGCCACAGAAACTTTAATTAGGGCCACAGAATTTTTACTCAGGGACAGACAGAATGTTACTCAGTGCCAGAGAATTGTTATACTCAGGGACAGACAGAATTGTTACTGAGTGCCAGAGAATTGTTACTTAGGGCCACAGAAACTTTACTTAGGGCCACAGAATTTTTACTCAGGGACAGACAGAATTGTTACTGAGTGCCAGAGAATTGTTACTCAGGGACAGACAGAATTGTTACTGAGTGCCAGAGAATTGTTACTTAGGGCCACAGAAACTTTACTTAGGGCCACAGAATTGTTACTCGCACAGACACAGAATTGTTACTCGCACAGACACAGAATTGTTACTGAAGGCCACAGAACTGTTACTTAGGGCCACAGAATTGTTACTCGCACAGACACAGAATTGTTACTCGCACAGACACAGAACTGTTACTGAGGGCCACAGAACTGTTACTTAGGGCCACAGAAACTTGTTACTTAGGGCCACAGAATTGTTACTCAGGGACACAGAATTGTTACTCAGGGCCACAGAAACTGTTACTTAGGGACAAAGAAACGTTAGTTAGGGCCACAGAATTCATTACTCAGGGACAGACAGAATTGTTACGGAGTGCCAGAGAATTGTTACTGGGGCACAGAAACTTTTACTTAGGGCCACAGAATTTTTACTCAGGGGACAGACAGAATTGTTACTGAGTGCCAGAGAATTGTTACTCAGGGACAGACAGAATTGTTACGGAGTGCCAGAGAATTGTTACTCAGGGCCACAGAAACTTTACTTAGGGCCACAGAATTTTTACTCAGGGACAGACAGAATTGTTACTGAGTGCCAGAGAATTGTTACTCAGGGACAGACAGAATTGTTACGGAGTGCCACAGAATTGTTACTTAGGGCCACAGAAACTGTTACTTAGGGCCACAGAATTGTTACTCAGGGACAGACACAGAATTGTTACTCGCACAGACACAGAATTGTTACTCAGGGACAGAAGAATTGTTACTGAGAGGGCCACAGAAATTGTTACTTAGGGACAACAGAATTGTTACTTAGGGCCACAGAATTGTTACTCAGGGACAGACAGAATTGTTACTGAGTGCCAGAGAATTGTTACTCAGGGCCACAGAAGAATTTTTACTTAGGGCCACAGAATTTTTACTCAGGGACAGACAGGGTGCCACAGAATTGTTACAGAAGAATTGTTACTGAGTGCCAGAGAATTGTTACTCAGGGACAGACAGAATTGTTACGGAGTGCCAGAGAATTGTTACTCAGGGACAGACAGAATTGTTACTGAGTGCCAGAGAATTGTTACTTAGGGCCACAGAAACTTTACTTAGGGCCACAGAATTTTTACTCAGGGACAGACAGAATTGTTACTGAGTGCCAGAGAATTGTTACTCAGGGACAGACAGAATTGTTACTGAGTGCCAGAGAATTGTTACTCAGGGACAGACAGAATTGTTACTGAGGGCCAGAGAATTGTTACTTAGGGCCACAGAGAAACTTTAATTAGGGCCACAGAATTTTTACTCAGGGACAGACAGAATTGTTACTGAGTGCCAGAGAATTGTTACTCAGGGACAGACAGAATTGTTACGTTACTCAGGGACAGACAGAATTGTTACTGAGTGCCAGAGAATTGTTACTCAGGGCCACAGAAACTTTACTTAGGGCCAGAGAATTTTTACTCAGGGACAGACAGAATTGTTACTGAGTGCCAGAGAATTGTTACTCAGGGACAGACAGAATTGTTACTGAGTGCCAGATAATTGTTACTCAGGGCCACAGAAACTTTACTTAGGGCCAGAGAATTTTTACTCAGGGACAGACAGAATTGTTACTGAGTGCCAGAGAATTGTTACTCAGGGACAGACAGAATTGTTACTGAGTGCCAGATAATTGTTACTCAGGGCCCCAGAAACTTTACTTAGGGCCACAGAATTTTTACTCAGGGACAGACAGAATTGTTACTGAGTGCCAGAGAATTGTTACTCAGGGACAGACAGAATTGTTACTGAGTGCCAGAGAATTGTTACTTAGGGCCACAGAAACTTTACTTAGGGCCACAGAATTGTTACTCGCACAGACACAGAATTGTTACTCGCACAGACACAGAATTGTTACTGAGGGCCACAGAACTGTTACTTGGGGCCACAGAAACGTTAATCAGGGACACAGAATTGTTACTGAGGGCCACAGAACTGTTACTTAGGGCCACAGAATTGTTACTCGCACAGACACAGAATTGTTACTCAGGGACACAGAATTGTTACTCAGGGACACATAATCGTTTAATTAAAGAGTATGTCAGACAACATGCAGAGGAGTGGCAGAGGAGGCAATGTTTTAGGAGCGAGCAGACGTGGCAGCAGAGGAAGGGGTCGAGGCAGCACTATTCGCAGCCAGAGGCCAGTGCTCCCGGTGTCATCCAGCGGTCGTGTCTCCACCGACAACCCTGCCGTCGTCGATTGGTTGGCTCGGTCGTCTTCCTCTTCCCAGGTCACCTCTGACACCTACAGCCAACGGTCGGTGGGTACGTCAGACACAACCGTTAGTTGGCATGGCCCGGGACCAAGCCCACTGAAATCACGTGTCCTCTACCTGCCCCTGTCCTTTGGTGTTCCCTCACCAAGCGAAGTATCGCATGCTGTGGGCTCAGCCCCACTGTACAGTGAGGAAGAGCTAACAGAGGGCGGTCAGGAACGGGGGGAGACATCCGCCTTTTCAGCAGCCAGGCGAAGAAGTAGTGGCGAGGAGAGTGGCTCGGTAGCCGGTCTAGAGACAGGTCTGTCTCCTGACCCAGACGCAGCCGAGGGGGCTAGTAGTGAGGCGGAGACCCTACTTGATGATGAGGAGGTTGATCGCACTTGGCAGCCTCGTCGTCATCAGGCAATTTCTTCCGCATCATCAGGAGAAGAGGGTGGCAGCTTGGCAGCGAGCAAAACAGTCGGTGGGTTGCCCAGGAGACAGCAGCAGGGTCGCAGCAGTGTCAGTGGAGCCAAACGGCCACGGAGTAGAGCACCAGCTCCACTGCAGCCTACCACCACGGCCAGTAGTGGTGCCGGTGTGCACGGAGGAAGCAGCAGTCAGCCAGTGAGGGAGTATCGGGGGCAAAGTTTCCTACTCGGCGGTGTGGCAATTTTTCGTCAAGCCGCCCGAGGAAGTAAACGTAGCCGTATGTCGACTATGTGGCCAGAAAGTCAAGCGTGGCCAGGGGGCCCATGTTGGGACTACAGCGTTGCGGCAGCATATGCAGCGTCGCCATTTGGTGGCCTGGGAAAACCGTGATAAAGATACGGCGGTTCTGCCCGCCCCAGCCCCCGCTCCATCACCCGCTCCGTTACTTGCTCCGTCACCCGACGTCAATCGCCCTCCATCAGCCAGTCAAGGCTCCAACACCTCTGCTGAGGGGAGTTGTCGCTCGTTGGCATCTTCCGCTCGTTCAGATGCTCCTTCTCCTGCTACTCCTCTTCACGGATTCCGTCAGCAGTCTTTCTTGGAATCCGTTTCCAAGAGACAACAGTTTGCGAGCACGCACCCGACGGTGCAAAAGCTGAACGTCCTCCTGTCCAAGTTGCTGGTGCTGCAGTCCCTCCCTTTCCAAGTGGTGGACTCAGCACTTTCAGAGAAATGATGGCTTGTGCCGCGCCGCGGTGGAGAGTGCCAAGCCGTCATTTCTTCGCCAAAAAGGCAGTGCCAGCCCTGCATTCACATGTAGAAGACATGGTGGGCCAGTCTTTGAGCATGTCGGTCTCTGCCAAAGTGCACGGCAGCGCCGACGTGTGGTGGAGCTGTAACTACGGTCAGGGACAGTACATGTCATTTACGGCCCACTGGGTGAACGTGGTGCCGTCACAGCCGCACCAGCAACTTGGACAGGTCACGCCGCTTTTTGCCTCCACGTTTGCACGTCCTTGGTCCGGCAAAGATGTCCGCCTCTACCACCTCTTCTTCCGCCGTGTCCTCAGCCGCCACCCCCGTGCCAAGTCCCATTACCCGACCGGCATATCACATGTGCAGGGCGCAACGGTGTCACGCTGTTCTGCACCTGGTATGCCTTGGCGAACGTAGTCACACAGGGGAGGAACTTCTGAGTGTAATGAACAGAGAAATCGACAGATGGCTGTCTCCGCGCAAACTGAAAATCGGGAACCATGTTGACCGACAACGGAAAGAACATGGTGTCTGCTCTGCGTCAAGGAAGGTTGTGCCATGCGCCATGCATGGCTCACGTGTTCAATCTGGTTGTCAAGCGGTTCCTAAAATCCACCATCCCACTGCAAGACATCCTTAAAATGTCACGTAAACTTTGCATGCATTTCAGCCATTCCTACACCGCAAAGCACACCCTCCTTGAGCTGCAGCGGCAGAACGGAATTCCACAGCATCGCCTGATCTGCGACGTTGCAACAAGGTGGAATTCAACCCTACACATGTTAGACCGCCTTTACGAACAGCGAAAGGCCATCACCGATTTCCTGATGTTACAAGCGGATAAAGGTACTCCCCTGTGTAACTTCGATGTCAGCCATTGGCAGCTCATGCGTGACACCTGCCGCTTGCTCAGGCCCTTTGAGGAGGCCACGCTATTCGTGAGTCGGCAGGACTATGGGATGAACGACGTCATTCCTCTGTTGCACGTCCTTGAACAAATGCTGTTAACAATGGCTGGTCAGGGTGCGGTAGACGTGGCGCACAGATCTCAACGCCACATGACCCCTGTGGGGGCAGGACAGGAAGAAGAGGAGGAGGTAGAGGAGGACATTGTGCTCAGGAATTATTGAGTGAAATGGGTGGTTTTTCCACTCAGCGGACAGGAGTGGAGGAGCAGGAGCATCTGGTAGAGGAGGAGGAGGAGGAGACAGAGGACCCAGACGCACCGTGGCAGTATGCTGTGGAGATGGAGGCAGGGAGTCCCTCGCATTCCTTGGCACAAATGGCCCATAGCATGCTCGGTTGCTTGCGTAGCGACAGCCCGAATAATAACCATCAGACAGAGGGATGACTTTTGGCTGTCCACCTTGTTGGACCCTCGCTACCGTTCCAAAATGGTGGCCTTTTTCACACCTGCTGAGAGGGAGGCCAAAATAACGTACTATAAAAACCACCTATGTAGTCAGTTGGTCTCTGCCTTTGTGCGCCAACGTCCATCCTCAGACACTGTGGGCCCTGTGCGCTCGCGTTCCGCTGCCATGGCAGCAGGGGGGGGGGTGGGGTGGTAGGAGCAGTGGCAGCTCCACCAGCAGCGGCTGCCTCAGTCTGCAGTCGATGATGAGTAGCTTTCTTCACCAGCGCAGTGAGGAAACTACTAACCAGCCGCAGCAGCAGCAGCAGCATCAGGTGGACCTGGAGCAGGACCTCAAACAACAGGCTTGGGCCTACTTGGACAGCACCCTGCCAACCGAGGTAGACAATCCCCTTGACTACTGGGCAACGAAACTTGACCTTTGGCCCCAACTAGCTGAATTTGCCCTTGAAAGGCTGTCATGCCCGGCCAGTAGCGTGGCATCGGAGCGCGTGTTTAGTGCGGCAGGAGGTATTGTAACTCCGCGGAGGACACGACTGTCCACCCAAAGTGTGGAGAGACTCACGTTTGTGAAAATGAATCAGGCGTGGATTAGTCTGGATTTCAAACCACCAGTTCCTGACACAACTGACTAAATCCGCCATGAATCATGCCTCAAACATGTGCCACTTTGAGGTCTCCTCACACTGCTGGTGTGTGTAGAATTTTTGACATAGGGTGCTGGCAGATTACGGGCCTCCCATAGCTGCTGCCAGGCCCCTAATCTGCCATAGGCCCCTATATACCGCCTCCTCATGCTGCTGCCAGGTCCAGAGTCTCTCATGGGTCCCTGTACGGCCTCCCATTGCTGCTGTCTCCATCGCCACACTCTGCCATGTGCCACTTTCAGGTCTCCTCACACACTGCTGGTGTGTTGAATTTTTTGACATAGGGTGCTGGCAGATTACGGGCCTCCCATAGCTGCTGCCAGGCCCCTAATCTGCCATGGGCCCCTATATACCGCCTCCTCATGCTGCTGCCAGGTCCAGAGTCTCTCATGGGTCCCTGTACGGCCTCCCATTGCTGCTGTCTCCATCGCCACACTCTGCCATGTGCCACTTTCAGGTCTCCTCACACTGCTGGTGTGTTCCATTTTTGACATAGGGTGCTGGCAGATTACGGGCCTCCCATAGCTGCTGCCAGGCCCCTAATCTGCCATGGGCCCCTATATACCGCCTCCTCATGCTGCTGCCAGGTCCAGAGTCTGTCTCATGGGTCCCTGTACGGCCTCCCATTGCTGCTGTCTCCATCGCCACACTCTGCCATGTGCCACTTTCAGGTCTCCTCACACTGCTGGTGTGTAGAATTTTTTGACATAGGGTGCTGGCAGATTACGGGCCTCCCATAGCTGCTGCCAGGCCCCTAATCTGCCATGGGCCCCTATATACCGCCTCCTCATGCTGCTGCCAGGTCCAGAGTCTCTCATGGGTCCCTGTACGGCCTCCCATTGCTGCTGTCTCCATCGCCACACTCTGCCATGTGCCACTTTCAGGTCTCCTCACACACTGCTGGTGTGTTGAATTTTTTGACATAGGGTGCTGGCAGATTACGGGCCTCCCATAGCTGCTGCCAGGCCCCTAATCTGCCATAGGCCCCTATATACCGCCTCCTCATGCTGCTGCCAGGTCCAGAGTCTCTCATGGGTCCCTGTACGGCCTCCCATTGCTGCTGTCTCCATCGCCACACACTCTGCCATGTGCCACTTTCAGGTCTCCTCACACTGCTGGTGTGTTGAATTTTTTGACATAGGGTGCTGGCAGATTACGGGCCTCCCATAGCTGCTGCCAGCCCTAATCTGCCATGGGCCCCTATATACCGCCTCCTCATGCTGCTGCCAGGTCCAGAGTCTCATGGGTCCCTGTACGGCCTCCCATTGCTGCTGTCTCCATCGCCACACTCTGCCATGTGCCACTTTCAGGTCTCCTCACACACTGCTGGTGTGTTGAATTTTTTGACATAGGGTGCTGGCAGATTACGGGCCTCCCATAGCTGCTGCCAGGCCCCTAATCTGCCATAGGCCCCTATATACCGCCTCCTCATGCTGCTGCCAGGTCCAGAGTCTGTCATGGGTCCCTGTACGGCCTCCCATTGCTGCTGTCTCCATCGCCACACTCTGCCATGTGCCACTTTCAGGTCTCCTCACACTGCTGGTGTGTTGAATTTTTTGACATAGGGTGCTGGCAGATTACGGGCCTCCTATAGCTGCTGCCAGGCCCCTAATCTGCCATGGGGCCCCTATATACCGCCTCCTCATGCTGCTGCCAGGTCCAGAGTCTCTCATGGGTCCCTGTACGGCCTCCCATTGCTGCTGTCTCCATCGCCACACTCTGCCATGTGCCACTTTCAGGTCTCCTCACACTGCTGGTGTGTTGAATTTTTTGACATAGGGTGCTGGCAGATTACGGGCCTCCCATTGCTGCTGCCAGGCCCGTAATCTGCCATGGGCCCCCGTACCGACTCCTCATGCTGTGACGTTGCAACAAGGTGGAATTCAACCCTACATATTTAGACCGCCTTTACGAACAGCGAAAGGCCATCACAGATTTCCTGATGTTAAAAGCGGATAAAGGTACTCCCTGTGTAACTTAGATGTCAGCCATTGGCAGCTCATGCGTGACACCTGCGCTTGCTCAGGCCCTTTGAGGAGGCCACGCTATTCGTGAGTCGGCAGGACTATGGGATGAACGACGTCATTCCTCTGTTGCACGTCCTGGAACAAATGCTGTTAACAATGGGTGGTCAGGGTGCGGTAGACGTGGCGCGCACAGATCTCAACGCCACATGACCCCTGTGGGGGCAGGACAGGAAGAAGAGGAGGAGGTAGAGGAGGACATTGGTGCTCAGGAATTATTGAGTGAAATGGGTGGTTTTTCCACTCAGCGGACAGGAGTGGAGGAGCAGGAGCATCTGGTAGAGGAGGAGGAGGAGGAGGAGACAGAGGACCCAGACGCACCGTGGCAGTATGCTGTGGAGATGGAGGCAGGGAGTCCCTCGCATTCCTTGGCACAAATGGCCCATAGCATGCTCGCTTGCTTGCGTAGCGACAGCCGAATAATAACCATCAGACAGAGGGATGACTTTTGGCTGTCCACCTTGTTGGACCCTCGCTACCGTTCAAAAATGGTGGCCTTTTTCACACCTGCTGAGAGGGAGGCCAAAATAACGTACTATAAAAACCACCTATGTAGTCAGCTGGTCTCTGCCTGTCTGCGCCAACGTCCATCCTCAGACACTGTGGGCCCTGTGCGCTCGCGTTCCGCTGCCATGGCAGCAGGGGAGGGGGGTGGGTGGTAGGAGCAGTGGCAGCTCCACCAGCAGCGGCTGCCTCAGTCTGCAGTCGATGATGAGTAGCTTTCTTCACCAGCGCAGTGAGGAAACTACTAACCAGCCGCAGCAGCAGCAGCAGCAGCAGCATCAGGTGGACCTGGAGCAGGACCTCAAACAACAGGCTTAGGCCTACTTGGACAGCACCCTGCCAACCGAGGTAGACAATCCCCTTGACTACTGGGCAACGAAACTTGACCTTTGGCCCCAACTAGCTGAATTTGCCCTTGAAAGGCTGTCATGCCCGGCCAGTAGCGTGGCATCGGAGCGCGTGTTTAGTGCGGCAGGAGGTATTGCAACTCCGCGGAGGACACGACTGTCCACCCAAAGTGTGGAGAGGTCCACGTTTGTGAAAATGAATCAGGCGTGGATTAGTCTGGATTTCAAACCACCAGTTCCTGACACAACTGACTAAATCCGCCATGAATCATGCCCCAAACATGTGCCACTTTCAGGTCTCCTCACACTGCTGGTGTGTTCCATTTTTTGTCATAGGGTGCTGGCAGATTACGGGCCTCCCATAGCTGCTGCCAGGCCCCTAATCTGCCATGGGCCCCTATACCGCCTCCTCATGCTGCTGCCAAGTCCAGAGTCTCTCATGGGTCCCTGTACGGCCTCCCATTGCTGCTGTCTCCATCGCCACACTCTGCCATGTGCCACTTTCAGGTCTCCTCACACTGCTGGTGTATTCCATTTTTTGTCATAGGGTGCTGGCAGATTACGGGCCTCCCATAGCTGCTGCCAGGCCCCTAATCTGCCATGGGCCCCTATACCGCCTCCTCATGCTGCTGCCAGGTCCAGAGTCTCTCATGGGTCCCTGTACGGCCTCCCATTGCTGCTGTCTCCATCGCCACACTCTGCCATGTGCCACTTTCAGGTCTCCTCACACTGCTGGTGGGTTCCATTTTTTGTCATAGGGTGCTGGCAGATTACGGGCCTCCCATAGCTGCTGCCAGGCCCTAATCTGCCATGGGCCCCCGTACCGACTCCTCATGCTGCTGCCAGGCCCGTAATCTGTCATGGGCCCCTGTTGTCGCTTGTTGGCATATTCCGCTCGTTCAGATGCTCCTTCTCCTGCTACTCCTCTTCACGGATTCCGTCAGCAGTCTTTCTTGGAATCCGTTTCCAAGAGACAACAGTTTGCGAGCACGCACCAGACGGTGCAGAAACTGAACGTCCTCCTGTCCAAGTTGCTGCTGCCAGGCTCGTAATCTGTCATGCGCCCCTGTACCGCCTCCTCATGCTGCTGCCAGGTCCAGAGTGTGTCATGGGCCCCCGTACCGACTCCAAATGCTGC
>CATNWA010005445.1:0-18827 GCA_951230385.1 Staurois parvus | reverse complement strand
CATCCTGTCCTCTTCCTTCATAAGTCACACGATCCAGTACCTCCTTCCTCCAGTAGTCAATGTCCGTCATCTTGTCCACAGAAGTTCCCTGCTGTGACAATCATTTTTATCTCCAGCAGATGATGATACACATATATATAGTGTGGGAACCCAGATGAACCCCTTCAGGGGCAGAACATTCCCCCACTTCCGGGGCCGGAACATTCCCCTCATTGTGGAGATAAATTCTAGTAATATGGTCCTCTAAACAAACAGCACTGACAATAAATAGACAAGACAAGGACCATCCTGGACCATACATGGGCCTACAAAGGGCAATGATGACACTACACAGGCAGCCAATGGGCAATCATTACACTATGCAGCCAACACAATGATGGAGTGTGCCGGGGGCTCAGGAGTATGGAGCATAGAGCCCCTTACATTGCTGCTCAGGAGGAAGGAAACATTCCTTTTTAACAAAAAATGTATATAAATCTGAGGCTCTTTTAGGAATGTCCGGGGGCTTTCAAAAATGAAAGGGGCTTTATAGCGACTAAAACATTTCATATGTGTAACATTGCACTGTTTATCTCCTCTTCCCCCCCCCCCCACCTGTCTCCAGCACCGCACCCGGGGACTAGCAGGGAGGGCAGAGACCTTGCAGTGTAATGAGAACGGATTGGCTGCTTCTCAGGAAAAGGGGCGTGTCCTGCTTATCCTTTCTCCCTTTCACTCCCAGAGCCGTTTTTTTTGCATTTTTTGCACACGTTTAAAAAATAATTTTAGGCCTGAAGACGACACAAAACCCCCAAAATATCGATTTTTTGAAAGTAGAGACTTTAGAGAATAAAATAGTGCTAGTTCTAAATTTTTATGTCTCAAAATTTTATCACAAAGTCTAGGACAGCAGGAGTCAGGGCCAAAGTGGCACAGGTTGCCTGTAGGAGTGCTTGTTGGTGGTCCACCCTGGAGCACAACTGATGCACTGAGATGAGGTCTGCAGACAGGAGGTGCCTGTGTGAGGTATGCAAGCCCTTCCGGGGAACAGAGGATTACTGGATAGCCGGTTCAAAGCCAAGGTACGATACTGGGTGGAGATCAGAACAGACGTAGTCAGATGGGAAAGCCGAGGACATACACAGAGGAGCAAGAGAGAATATCCGTTAGCCAAGCAGAGGTCAGGTCAGGGTTTAAGCAGAGAAGACAGGTCCAGGAGCAAACCGAGTCGGTAACAGGAAATCACAGATCACAGTAGCACAGGAACAAGGTACTGGGGAGCCAGAGATCAACCAGCTACCTGAGAGTAGTGCAGGGCTTCCTTATAAAGGCTGTTTGCTGCCAAATTTGAGCCGATGTCAACCTCTGTGGCCATGCAAGGTACTGGCAGGGGTGTCAGGTCTCCTAACACCTCTGCTGAGGACAGAGACTTGACAGTGCCCCCCCAAAGGGCAGCCACCAGATGCCTACTTGGGCCATCTTGTCTGGATATTTGGAGTAGAACTCCGGAGAAGTCTTGGGGCATGTATGTTGTCTTTGGTTCCCAGGAGCCTTCTTCAGGAGAGTACCCCTTCCATTTGATCAAAAACTGAATCTGCCTTCCTCACTTCTTGCAATCCAGGATTGATTCTATCTCGTATTCTGCATCCTCCCCAACTGTTATTGGTGGCGGAGGAGGTTCCACTCTTCCCGGAAATGGATCATGAACTGCTGGCTTGAGCAGAAAAACATGGAAGACTGGGTGAATCCCCATATGATTCGGGAAGAGATAGCTCATATGCCAACTGGATTGATTACTCGTGTGATCTGAAAGGGCCCAATGTATCTTGGTCCCAACTTCCGCAATGGGCAAGGAAGTTTTAGGTTGGCTGTTGATAACCAAGCCTGGTCTCCAACCTTCAGAGAAGGATTTTCCCCTCCATTTCTTGTCATAGTATCTTTTGTAGTATCAGATTGCAATCTTTGTATGGATTCCTGGAGAGCTCAATAGTTGTCCTGTATCCTGCTGATTCTGTCATGAACTGCAGGTACCAAGGTTTTGAGTATGGTATCCCGGCAGGCATGAAGGGTGGAATCCGTAATTGGCCCAAAATTTGACTGATTCGTAGCGGAATGGACGGAATTATTGTATGCACATTCTGCTAATGGGAGTAGAGATGTCCAGTTCATCCTGGAAAAGGCGGAGAGACATCGTAGATATTGTTCCAAACGTTTGGTTAATTTGTTCAGTTTGGCCATTCTTTGAGGGTGTAGGCCGATGATAAGGCAGAGGTTCCACTTTCAGGGTTTTAACACTTAAGGCTCTCCAGAACCTGGAGGTAAATTGAACCCCTCGGTCTGACACGATATTGCTGGGCAGTTCGTGTACATTACATTACATTACATTACATTGAGTTTATATACGCGACCAAAGGGTTTGCTCAGCGCTGTACAATAGAGGGGGGGGACAAATACATGAAACATTTACAGCAGCTAACGAACAGCACACGAGGGGTAAGAGGGCCCTACTCTTTTGAGCTTACAATCTGGGAGGGAGGGGGGTAGTGGTACAGTGAGGAAGTGGCTGTGGGGGATGGAGTGGTAGGAGGAATGATGAAGGAGAGCAGCAGTTTAGGTGAGGGTGGGGTAGGCTTCCCTGAAGAGTGGGTTTACAGGGAGCGCCTGAAGGTGAGGAGGGAAGGTGACAGTCTGATGGATTTGGGGTAGATGAGTTTCCAGAGGATGGGTGGAGGACCTGGAGAAGTCTTGCAGACGTGCGTGTTAGGAGGAGACCAGGAGCAAGATAGAAGGAGGTCCTGTGAAGAGCGAAGGTATACGGTAGGGTGGTACTTGGGAATCAGGTTCGGGTGAGGTAGGATTAGGGCAGTGTTGTGAATGGCTTTGTAGGTCAGAGTGAGATAGTTTGAATTTAATGATGCGTTGGGCGATAGGGAGCCAGTGGAGGGAGAGGCAGAGGGGGGTGGCAGAAGGTGGGAGCGGCTGGTGTGAGATGGATGATGTCTGGCAGCTGAGTTCAGGATGGTCCCTGAAGCGGGGAGAGTTTGCACTGGGGTAGGCGGTGAGGAGGGAGTTGCAGTAGTCAAGGCGTGAGATAATCAGGGAGTGCACAAGTAGTTATAGCGTGTGTCTGGGGTAAGGAAAGGTGCGTATTTTTGGCGATATTAGCGGAGGGTGGAGCCTGCATGTGTTTTGTCAGTGATTTTGACATGAGTTTGGAAGGAGAGGTTAGAGTCCAGAATGACCCCAAGGACTTTGGCTTGAGGGGCGGGATTGATGGTGGTGATGTTAGTAGTGATGGATAGGATGGGGGGGGGGGGGCGGGCAGGAGGAAGACGAGAAGCTCGGTTTTGGAGAGAGGTTGAGTTTAGGAAATGGAGCGACATCCAGTCAGAGATGTCGTTTAGGAGGTGAGTGATGGCGGCGGAGAAAGTGGAGGTGAGGTGAGGGGTGAGAGGTAAATTTGAGTGTCATCACATAGAGAGGTAGTTGAAGAAAAGCCGTGGGAGTGTATGAGTTTGCCAAGGGAGGAGTGTAGATGGAGAAGAGAAGGGTCCAAGGACAGAGCCCTGGGGGACCCCAACAGAGAGGGGGAGGGAAGGGGAGTGGCACCATTGTAGGAAACGCTGAAGGAGCGTCGGGATAGTAAAAGGAGAACCAGGAGAGAGCGGTGTCTCTGACGCCAAGGGAGAATAGTTTATTAAGGAGGAGGGGTGTGGTCAACTGTGTCGAAGGCCGCGGAGAGGTCCAGGAGGAGGAGGACAGAGTAGTCGCCTTTGGCTTTGGCGTAAGTAGGATCGTTGGTGATTTGAGGAGGGCTGTTTCGGTGGAGAGTTGTAGGGGACGGAAGCCGGACTGTAGTGATCAAGGAGGTTGTTGTCAGTTAGGTGGGCGCTTAGGCGGTTGTATAGACTAAGCGCTCCAGGAGTTTCTGGGAAGTGAGGTGGCAGCAGGGATGATGGTCAGAGGTTTGTTTTGGTCAGAGGGTCCAGAGGGCTTTTTGAGTATGGGGTGATGTGCGCATGCCGCCCTTTAGTAGGGGTGGTGGAATACGCCGGTAGAGAGGGAGAGATTGAAGATGTGGGTGAGGAGCAATGAGGGAAGAGGGGTGACTGGAGGAGTCGAGAGGGGATAGGGTCTAGGGGGCAGGTAGTGAGAAGCGGGCTTCTCAGAGAAGACCCTGGTGACTTCCTCAGATGGTAGCGGGGCTGAAGGAGTGCAGAGCTGGTGGGTTACAGGTTAAGCCGGGTCTCTGGGTGTGGAGGGGCTCAGTGCGTAGCGAGGTCAGAGGAGGGAAGAGATGAGGGGAGATAGGGGGGGGGAGGCTAGGTGAGGGATCGGTAATTGCGAGTTGACTATGTCCTGACGGGATAGCATCAATTTTATTGTGAAATGATGCAATCTCGTGGGGCGGTGATGATGGTACTGAGTGAGGAGGGGGGGGAGAGAGCCGGAAGTTGAAGGTGGAGGAAGAGTCGGCGAGGCAGAGGAGAGGGTGTTAATCCAGGGTTTACAAGTACGCCTGTCTTGGCGGCCGTGGGAGGGAGGCGGTGTAGTGAGTGAGGAAGGCAGATTTGTAGAGGGAGAATGAACGGGGGACCTGTGGATTTTGGCGCCATAGTCTTCTCCAGCCGCACGACTGCGACGTTTGAGGCATTTAGTGTGTCCGTTCTGCCATGGTATGGAGCGGTCTGGGTTTGATGTAGCGGGTGGTTAGGGGTGCCTAGGAGAGTCTAGGGTAGCTGATAGTGAGTTCGTTGTAACGTGTTAGTGCTAGGTCAGGACAAGACAGCGTGAAGGATTCTGTCGTGTAGGAGCGGTCGGTCTGTCACTGAGTGTGAGGGGGGCCGGGTGAAGGTTGTGCTGGCTGGTTGATGGTGGGCGCTCTGGGGGGGTGAGTTAGGAAGGTAGGAGATGGAGAACTGGAGAGGTGGTGGTTCGAGAGAGGGAAAGGGGTTGGTGTTAAGAACTGGTTTGAGGTAAGCAGAGGGGTGGTAAAAGAGAGACGGAGGTCCAGGGGTGTTCCCAATGATGTGGTGAGCGATGATTGAGTGTTGCTGTGTGAGCGCCACAGAGGAGGTTAGGTGGAGAATTCGGCGAAGTAGCCGGGCTGTGTCATTGAGATAGGGGATAATTGAAGTCCCACCCCGAGGATGATGGTCGTAGCTCAGAGGAGAGGATAAGAAGGAAGCCCAGGGCAAGCGAAGTCATCCAGGAAGCGGTATGGATCCGGAGGCCTGTAGATCACTGCGATCCTTAGGGGTGGAGTGAGAAGATCCGATGGCAGTGAAGCCCTCGAAGGTGGAGAAAATTAGGGGGGGATGGATTAGGAGGACCTGAGAGAGGTGCTCAAGCGGTGATAGGATACAGCCGATCCCCACCACCTTAGTGTGACCGCTCAGTCTTGTGAATGGGACCGAGAGAACCTCCATAGGAGAGTGCCTGCAGGGGGTGAGTCAGATGGCCTTGTACCCAGGTTTCGGTTGATGGCTAGGAGTTAAGGGAGGGGAGATAAAGAGGTCATGGATGGCAGTTAAGTTTTGTTGCACAGACCCGAGCGGCGGTTCAGGATGTGCAAACCAGGGAGTGGGATGGATGCGGGGAGAAGGGGCACAGATATTGAGAGTTGAGGGGGTTACGGCAGGCATGGCGGGGAGCAGGGGTCCCTAGAGGAGGGTGGAGTGGCGAGGGGCCAGGTTCGGGGATATGTCCCCAACAGCTAGGAGAAGGAGAAGGGTGAGAATGTGGCAACACAGAATGGGAATGTAGGAGCGTGTGGGTCTGATAGTGGTGGCACGTAGGGTTCACGGGGGAGTGGAGTAGCAGGAGGAGGTGGTGAGTGCCGTTATTAGTGGGAGAGGGGAGTATAGTGCCGGGCAATGTATAGGCTGTTTTGGGGAGGTTCGGGTGGTTGAGGGAGGCGATTTTTGGGATGGTGACTGAGGGGAAAATGAGAGGCGGTAGGTATGCAGGAGCATGTTGGGGTGGGTGCTCGGTGACAGTTGGGTCAGGGGAGGTGAGGGATATCAGGTCAGGGCAAGTGTTTGTGGGGAACATCTGTTTACCATGGGAGAGTCATTTTTTTTATTTGAGTCCTTCTGTAGGGGTAGAGTGAGGGTGGAGGGCGGCAGCTGGTTGGCAGCAGTCTGTGGGTGCAGTAATAAGCTGGCGACCAATTTGGGGTGCTGTGGCATGTCTTCTGTGGGTTACGGTGGGTTCGGCTAGTGGAGGGGTCGTAGGGTGCGCATGTCTGGGGGTTATGTAGGACACGGCGACTGGTGATCGCTGGCGGCCATCGGTGACTGGGGTTGTTGAGGCCAGGCGTCGGTGTGCTGAGGGCTCGGCGTCGTGAGCGCTGAAGGGGTGTTGGAAGGATCGTCATCAGAGTCGAGCGGGGGCGGTTGCGGTAGCGATCGTCGGCCCTGCGTGGTTTGTGCTCAACCGTGATCTGTTGCGGCCGGTAGGAGAGACCCGCAGCTTCAAGGGTCGTGGTGGTGGGCCATTAGTCGCCGGCCGGCGTCGCCCAGAGGGAATAGCGTGCCGGAAATCAGGGTGCTGGCGAGCGTTCCCTGTGTGGTGGCTGGCTGGTAATCCCAGGTGGGGTGGTGGGCAGGGGATCCCCGGTGGGATGGTGGCCGTGCTATCCCTGGTGGGGTAGTAGCGATCCCTGGAGGGATAGTGGCTTAGGGTCCCTGTGTGGTTTGGGGTTTCAGGTGGATGGTGGGATCCCTGAGTGAGTGAGTCCCTGGAGGCTGGCGGTGTGATGGTGGTTGGGCTCCCTGGTGGGTAGTGGGCGCCCCTGGTGAAGTACCTGGCTTTGTTATATTGGCTTTGTTTAAAATGCATAACTAGTAGGCCATGAGCAGCATCTCCAAAGCCTGCCTGAAAAACTCCCACTGTTAGAGGGCCGGGACAAAGGGTGGTGGGCAGGAGGGGCGGTTGCCCTGGGCACTGTGGTATGATGGGCAGACAGAGCAGGAGGAGATGGACGGAGCGGAGGAGATGGACGGAGCGGAAGAAGATGGGCAAGACGGATGGAGTGGAGGAGACGGATGGAGTGGAGGAGACGGATGGAGTGAAGGAGACGGATGGAGTGAAGGAGACGGATGGAGTGAAGGAGACGGATTGGAGTGGAGGAGACGGATGGAGTGAAGGAGACGGATGGAGTGGAGGAGACGGATGGAGTGGAGGAGACGGATGGAGTGGAGGAGACGGATGGAGTGGAGGAGATGAACTGACAGACGGATGGAGCAGAGCAGATGAACAAGATGGACAGAGTGGAGGAGATGGACGGGCAGACGGAGTGGAGAAGACGGACGGACAGAATGCAGCAGATGGACAAGATGAACAGAGTGGAGGAGAGTGACGGAAGGAGCAGAGGAGATGGGGCAGGCAGACAGAAACAGAGCCAGGGGCGACTGACAACTCATGGGGCCCCCGGGCAATAGGGGATTATGGGGCCCCTGTGTCCTTTGTTTTCCCAAACTCAAAAAAAGCCTTTGAAAAAGGTACCAGGGGGCATCTCTGGGCCCCCTAGTGACCCTGGGCCCTTGGGCAGTGCCAGAGTTTCCAAATGGTCAGTCTGCCCCTGGACAGAGCGGAGGGAGACCGATGGAGCGGAAGGGATGGACAGAGTGGAGAAGATGGACAGGTGGATGGGGCGGAGGAGATGGACAGACGGACGTAGTGGAGGAGACGGACGTAGCGGAGGAGACGGAGCGGAGGACGGACGGATGGAGACGGAGCAGAGCGGAACGGATTGTAGCGGAGGAGACGTAGCGGAAGAGATGGGAGCGGAGCGGGACGGACGTAGCGGAGGAGAACGGAGGAATCAGAGGCTCGGGGAAGCTGGCTGCAGATTATCTGTGAAATGAGCTTTAGAGGGACACAAAAGTGCGGTTAATTGATGGAGGATCCTGCGGGGAATCGTGTAGCCTAACGATTTCCTTAATAAAAAATATGTGTCGTCTCAGGCGCCAACGGAGTTCCTATCATTGGCAGGAAAATGGGCCATTTTGGATTAGCCGATCTATCACTACTAGGATGGTAGCAAACCCCTCAGAGGGCGGCAAGTGTACAATCAAGTCCATTGTGATAATTTCCCAGGGACGATTAGGAATGGATAGGGGTCTCAGCAACCCCCATGCCTTGGCTTTGTCTCCCTTGCTACGTAAACATACTGTGCAGGATTTTACTTAAGTTCTGCAGTCCTGACTTAAGTTGGGCCACCAAAATGATCGCTGGATCAGGTCCATGTTGTTTTTTCGGGCTCCAAAGTGACCAGCCAGTTGATGGTCATGGAATTTCTTGAAAACTTGGGATCTTACCTCCTGGGGTACAAAGATCTTATCCTGGTGCCACAGAAAGCCATCTTCCTGCCTTCTTAATGAGTTCTGCTCAGGTTCGGCGCACTGTGCAGATGCCTGTTCAATCAAAAGCTAAAGACTGGGCTGGATCAACAAAAAATTTGGGCCGACAGGATGGTATCAGGAGGCAAAGTTTTTAAACTGAATCCAGAAACATACGTGATAGAGCATCTGCCTTCCCGTTCTTGGATCCTGAGCAGTAGTGATGTGAAATTGAACCTGGAGAAAATATAGGGCCCATCTAGCTTGCTGTGGTCTTAGGCGCTTGGCAGATCTTAAATATTCTAGATAATTTATGATTTGTGAAGATCATGATTGGGTGACTAGCTCCTTCCAAAAGGTACCTCTATTCTTTGAATGCCATTTTGATTGCCAAACGTTCCCTGTTGCCTACGTCGTAGTGCCTTTCAGCTTGGGCTTAGTGTCTTAGAGCAAAAAGCTACCGGATGGAACAGAGCTTTTGGGCCTTGGCTCCTGTAGCCACCTCTGATGCGTCCTGCTCCAGGATGAAGGGAAGTGTTGGCTCTGAGTGTTGTAATACAGGAGCAGAAGTGAACTACTTTTTTAACTGCTCAAAGGCTGTCTGTGCTTTCTGGCTCCTGAGAAAACATGCATGCTGGCGAGTGAGTTGGGTAATGGGGCTATAATGGTTGATGAACTTCCGATAAACGTTGGCAAAGCCCAAAAATCTTTGGACCGCTTTTTTTGTCACTAGGTACAAGCCAATCCAATATGGCGTAGATTTTCTGAGGATCCATAGAGATTCCTTCAGTAGAGATTATGAGCCCAAGGACCTGGATGGACTGCTTCTCGAATTCGCACTTTCCCACCTTAGCATACACACCATGCATCCTCAGGGTAATCAGTACCCTTTTAACATGGGTCTCAGTGGAGTTCCAATGAGTTAGAGAAAATCAGGATATCGTCCAGGTAGACAATCAAGAAGAGATTGAAGTATTTCCTGAAGATATCATTCACAAAGTGTTGGAATGTTGCAGGGGAGTTGCACAATCCAAAAGCATCACTAGGTACTCGAAGTGCCCAAAGCGTGTTCTGAAAGTGGTCTTCCACCCATCGCCCTCCCTAATCTGAACTAAATTGTAGGCTCCTCATAAATCTAGCTTGGTGAACACTCGGGCTGTCCGAAACCTCTGAAATGACTCAGGAACAAGAGGGAGTGGGTACCAATTTTTAATGGTGATCTTGTTGAGTTCCCTATAATTGGTACAGGGACGGAGAGACTGGTCCTTTTTTTCAATGAAAAAAAATACCTGCCCTGGCAAGAGGGGGAAAAGGGATGGATGAATCCTTTGGCAAGGTTCTCGTCAATATATTGCTGGAGAGCTTCTAGTTCTATTTCGGATAGTGGGAAGATTCGCCCAAATGGTATTAATGCCCCTGGAAGCAGCTCAATAGGGCAATCATATGATTGAAGAGATGGTAAAGTGTCAGCTTTCTTTTTATCAAATACATCAAGGAAATGGTGGTAGGCAGGGGAACGGATTGACTGGCATCTGATGTAGGCTGAACTGAGAGGCACACAGGGAAATTGGTGGGTGTGGGAGTGCCGCAGTGCTGAATACAGTAATTTGATGGGGAGGTGACTTCTTTCTTGAGCCAGTTGATTTGTGGATTGTGAGCTTGCAACCAAGGTATTCCTAGGATGGCTGGAAACATGGGAGAACTCAGGACGTCAAAGCAGATGAATTCCTGATGGACAGAGTCAGTTGTGGCTAGGATGGGAATGGTTTCTTGGGTAATGGGTCCTGAGCTAGGAGCGGTGCCATCTGCTAGGAGTACATCAAGCCTTTGTGTTTTAGGATGAAGAGGAATACCTCGGTTCTGGGCAAGGTTGATGTCCAAGAAAAAACTACAGGCTCCCGAAATAAATGATTGCCCGCAACTTGACTTCCTTTCCAGCCACCTGTAATGACATGGGTAGAACGACATGGGTGGTTAAGGTTCCGGATAAGTGGAGATATGAAGGATGAGGCTGGCTGGACTTACTTGGTCGCACTGGGCAGTTGCGTAAGGAATTGCCCATGGCCCTGTGACATGAATGTAAGATTCGAGTAGTTGAGATGTGATCACTGGAAATATGTAATTGTAAATTTAGTTTCAGTCCATGTTATTAAAGATAAGTGTTCAGAATTCAGTCAGAGACAATCATAAAGGATACAATATTAGTTGCAGAGAGATGAAAATACTTCTGATTGGACACACTGTAAGCTACATCTGCTTGTAAAACTATATTTGTAGCCTCTGTAGAATCCCAGAGAAACACAGAAAACAGTTATATGGCGCCTGTTCAGAATGTCTCTCCTGTAGCCGTCGATGCAATTGGGTAGAGAGTTGAATTAGGTTCTCCAAGGAGGAGGGAGCTTCCACCCTAGCTAATTCATCCTTGAGGGACTCAGACAGACCTAGATGGAACTGGTATTTTAGGGCTGCGTCATTCCACCCGGTTTGCGGACCATTTGCGGAATTCAACAATGTAGTCCTCCACATGCCGTCGGCCTTGTTGTAGAGCATGAAGGGCAGATTCAGCAGTAGAGGTACTCTGGGGGTCATCATAAAGAGCTGCCATGGCTTCAAAGAATATGATCACTGAGTTTAGCGCTGGTTCTTTTTGTTCCAGTAAGCTATGTGCCCATGATTGAGGTTCGTCAGATAGGAGAGAAATGATGAACCCCACTTTAACTGTCTCAAGTGAGAAGGTCCTGGGTTGCAGTGCGAAATACAACTCACAAGCATTCTTGAAGGCTCGGAATTTACGTTGGTCCCCAGGAAGCATTCCGGAATGGTAACCCTGGGTAGCACCACAGCGGGTGTAACAGTGGAAGGCAAATTGGCTGGTTCCACTGTAGAGATAGGACTAGGCAGTGGATTCTGGTCTGCAGAAGTCGCAGCGGTAGTGAGCGAATGAAGACGTCCCTCCAACTGAAAATATCCCTCCTGCAGATCCTTTAAGTGCCATCATCTGTTGGCACAGGGCCTCTAATGCGGAAGCACCTCTCTCGGCCTCAGACATAATGGCTGGTTGATACTGTCACGTGTCTGGTGAGAGACGCCAATGAAGAGAGGGCTTCCCTTGCAGCTAAGTTCCAGACTCCCCTGAGAGTGGGACAGCAAGGAGTCAGGACCAAAGTGGCACAGGTCACCTGTAGGAGTGCTTGTTGGTGGTCCACCCAGGAGCACAGCTGATGCACTGAGATGAGGTCTGCAGACAGGTGGCACCTGTGCGAGGTATGAAAGCCCTTCTGGGAAACAAGATTACTGGATAGCCGGTTTCAAAGCCAAAGTCCGGTACCAAGTGGAGATCAGAACAGACGTAGTCAGATGGGATAGCCGAGATCATACACAGAGGAACAAGAGAGAATATCTGTTAGCAAAGCCGAGGTCATACACAAAGGAGCAAGAGAGAATATCTATTAGCCAGCCGAGGTCAGGTCAGGGTTTAAGCAGAGAAGACAGGTCCAGGAGCAAGCCGAGTCGGTAACAGGAAAATGAATCACAGTAGCACAGGAACAGAAAATCACAGTTCACAGTAGAACAGGAACAAGGTACTGGGGAGCCAGAGATCAACCAGCACCTGAGAGTAGTGCAGGGCTTCCTTATAAAGGCCGTTTTCCACCAAATTTGAGCCGATGTGAACTTCTGAGGCCATGCAAGGTACTGGCAGGGGTTCCAGGTCTCCTAACACCTCTGCCGAGGACAGAGCCCTGACATCTGTCCCCTCTACCCTCTGGCACCCGCTGAACTGCGCCCACAGATGGGCAAGCAGAGCCGAAGAAGCATAGTAGGTACAGGGGAGGTTCACACACACGGGGTGGCAGAGGCTGGCACCTGAAAGGAGAGCCCTGTGGCTTGCCCTCAGCAGGCAGAATAAAAACAATACTTGCCCGGCACCTGGAACTACATGTCCTGGGCGTCGGGCGATGTAAAGTGACCATCCCTGCATGATGAGCCGACATCGACCTCACAGAACTGCCTCAGAGCAAACTAGTCATAGGAAGGATCAGATTTATCATTCCTTGTCTGCAGATCTAAAACTCATCAAAACCAGTTCAGAGACCAAACAAACCCAACAGAGAAATAGGTCCCCCCGGACTTTTAAATTGTAGTAAACACTAAACAGTCCAAACAAAATGTCTTCCCATGAGGGGAGTAGTTCTTCAATGTCCAGCAACCCTCCTATTCCCCCCTCACATCCACATCCTATTATTGTGTGACCAATACCATCCAAATCATTCTTACTTTCATTTCCCAAAGTTATCCGTCTACAAGGAGACCTGTATAGATCACATGATGGCACCAATGAGGATGGAGGAGGACCGGAGTCACATGACTGAGAAGATACTAAACCTCACCCTGGAGATCATCTACCTGCTGACCGGAGAGGTGAGAAGGATTCTGGGAGGTCACATGACATCACTCTTATCTCTATTAATAAATCACAGACCTGACCGGAGAGGTGAGGAGGATTCTGGGAGGTCACATGACATCACTCTTATCTCTAATAATAAAACACAGACCTGACTGGAGAGGTGAGGAGGATTCTGGGAGGTCACATAACATCACTCTTATCTCTGTTAATAAAACACAGACCTGACCAGAGAGGTGAGGAGGATTCTGGGATTCTAACATGATATTCCTATTGGTTCCCCAATACAGAGATTTCCTCTTCTGAAGTCAGGTGATCATATGACCATCACAGTGCCTCCATGTGACTCCCTAAACCCTGAGAGACACAACATGCAGAAGATTCTAGAAGTCACCAAGAGGATGATGGAGCTGCTGACAGGAGAGGTGAGCGGTGCCGGGAATCCTGGGACATTCTCCAATCACTGATAGTATCATTAGGATCTGTACATTATCTGCATTGTTACCATTGATGTCATTTTTTATTATATATTCAGAGTGGAAACCTGAGAGATTCTAAAGTTGAGGGTAAAGAAGAGATAAAAGAGGAGGAGGATGAGGATGGGGGGATGGAGGAGTCACAGCTTCTAAGAGAACACAAAGATCTGTACCAGGACACCATGGTGGAGTCATCTAGCTACAGGAACCCACCAGAGAGATGTCCCCGTCCTCTGTATTCCCAGGATTCCACACAGGAAGGTCACACCATCCCTCACCATCATCAGGTAGATGAGGAACAATCACTGATAGTATCATTAGGATCTGTACATTATCTGCATTGTTACCATTGATGGGATTTGTATTATGCATTCAGAGTGGAATCCTCGGGGATGATAATATTGATGTTAAAGAAGAGTATAAAGAGGAGGATGAGGAGTATGGAGTGATGGAGGAGTTTTCAGAAGGACACAAGGAGATGATGGAGCCACCTAATACCAGGAACCCACCAGAGAGATGTTGCCGTCCTGTGTATTCCCGGGATTCCACACAGGAAGGTCACACCATCCCTCACTATTACAAGGTTGGTGGGATGAAGCATCTAGAACATGGATTTGTGGAGATAATATTTGGATTTTTCATGTTAGCTTATATTTATATATTATGTGAAATTTCTAATTTTCATAATTTAGGGTGAAGATCTGATAGATATAAAAGTTGAGGTTAAAGCAGAAGAAGAAGAGGCGTATGTGAGGGATGATCAGCAGTCTATGGAGGAGGATGGAATAAAGGGGACATTTATAGAGGAGGACACTCCTACAGAGATCAGCACAGGTGGGTCATGAACACTAAATACACTATATACTCTATATTCTACATTACATACTCCTGACCCCTGCACTATATACTCTATGTTGTACATTACATACTCCTGACCCCTGCACTATATACTCTATGTTGTACATTACATACTCCTGACCCCTGCACTATATACTCTATGTTGTACATTACATACTCCTGACCCCTGCACTATATACTCTATGTTGTACATTACATACTCCTGACCCCTGCACTATATACTCTATGTTGTACATTACTCCTCTTAACCCCTGCACTTTATACTCTATGTTGTACATTCCATAGTCCTTACTTTTGCTCTCCCCCTCCCCCCACTGCTATATATACACATAATATGGATTGTCTTTTGTTCCCCCCATTTCCTACCAGCTGGACATTTTATATCGGATGATGTGATTGGAGCACAGACTTTTACATGGTGATAGTAATGTGATAACATCCTCCAACTTTGGACCCTTAAACAGAAAGTGATAATGAGGGAGGAGGAGTCAATACCCCAATGATGGTGGTCTTCAGGATCAGTCCAGTCTTCATCTTGGTTGTTCTCCCCCCATCCTCACTCTCTGACCTCTAGTGGGGCTCAGCCCCGCTGTTCTTCATGACTAAATCATGGACTAAATAAGGAAGTGCAGTACTTCTTGTGTTGGGAAGATGGTGATGAGTGATAGAGGGGTGGGGGGACCCTCGTCCTATAATCCCCTCATCACTGTCCCTCCTATAAAAGACAGTTCTGGTTGTTTCCTCACTCTCTGACTAAGGTCCATGAATAAAGAAATGACCTGGTAGGAGATCAGAGGAGCCATTTCCTAGTTCCCTTGAGGGTGGAATTGTAAGCTCCTCAGAGACCAAGCTGCTTGATGTGGGCGGAGTCCTGGTTTGGGGGAACCAATCAGCTCCTGTCTAGTAATCCTCTTTGTCTTTGTATTTTAGTCCATGGCCGGAGATGAGGAAAACCTCCGAGGATTGTCTCACTTTGTCTCCAGACTGGAAAGTAGAAGATGAGGACATCACACAGTATAGTCCAGGAGAAAACCCGGCTCCCTCCAATGTCCATCCGGCACCACACAGTGTAGATGGACCATCGGTTTCCTCGTATCCTGAGGAACCTCAGACTGTGCGGGACAAGGCTGGTCTTCCAACAGGGAAGAGCTTCTCTTGTACTGAGTGCGGGAAGAGTTTCCATTTTAAAATCCCATCTTAATGTGCATAAAATAACTCACACAGGAGAGAAGCCATATTCCTGTCTTGAGTGCGGGAAATGCTTTTCACGGAAGTCCGATCTTTACAAACATCAGAGATATCACACTGGGGAAAAGCCATATTCCTGTCCTGAGTGTGGGAAATGTTTTTCAGCAAAGTCCAATCTGTACAAACATCAGAGATCTCACACCGGAGAGAAGCCATATTCCTGTCCTGAGTGCGGGAAATGTTTTTCAGTGAAATCCAATCTTTACAAACATCAGAGATCTCACACGGGGGATTAAAGCCGTATTCCTGTCTTGAGTGTGGGAAATGTTTTTCAGTGAAGTCACATCTTTCCAGTCATCAGAGATCTCACACGGGGGAGAAGCCGTATTCCTGTCCTGAGTGCGGGAAATGTTTTTCTCAGAAGTCCAATCTTAACAGACATCAGAGATCTCACAAGGGAGAGATCAGTATTCCTGTCTTGAGTGCGGGAAATGTTTTTCAGTGAATTCCAATATTTGCATTCATCAGAGATCTCACACAGGAAGAAGCCACTTTCCTGTCCTGAGTGAGTGAATTGTTCCTCACTGAAGTCCTGTCTTCCTGTACATCAGGGGTCCCACACAACCCTGGAGGTGTATTAGTGCCTTGAGTGCAGGAAATGTCTTCTAGATGAATGTTGCTGGACATCCCAGCTCTCATGTGGGGAAGAAGCACACCCTGATATACACCTCAGATATACTCCATGGCTGATCTTCATCATGGGAGAAACAGTTGATAAGGAGATCAGAGGTCCCCAAAGACATGGATGAAGTGTGGGACCGGGTCGGCCATTGATATCAGGAGAAGAAGTTTTCAATGTATTTTCCATGAATGGAAGACATTCCAGCAGCTCAGATGTGATCCTAATAACATTGGTTCCCCCATTCACACAGGAGGAATGGACATGAACTCTCACTGAGGGAATTGCTATACAAACATTCTATGAATAGACCCCCAAATGTCAGGAGACGTTTCTATAAAGACGGGAAGTATGGAGCAGAGAAATGAAGAGACCTCCCAGCAATGTTATTACCAGGCTGCAGCTAGGGGGAGCTCTAATGTCACCCCAGCAGAGTGATCCCATCTAGCCCACATTAACCCTCTCACTGCTGTCACAGTCGCCCGATCGCCACCCTCACAATACGTCATGCCCGCTGCATCAGATCCCAGACCTTCTCACCAAACTCATGACCAAAGGACCGGCTGATCTAAGACCTCGATGTGACACGCGTATCAACGCCACACTCAGCTGCGCCCTGGACAGCGATTTTCCAGCTAATGGACTACAATCGGTGCCTGCAGCCTGAATGCGCTTGTTACTGGGTAGGGTTAATTACGCAACTAACCCTCTACTGCCACCACCACTTTTGTACAGACAATGGGAAACTCCCATAATGATTGAAAAGTCGCCTGTCCAATACGGTCACCGCAGGCCGATTGGGCAGAGGATTAAACAAACACAGTAGCATCTCTTCAAAGGCAGGAATTCATGAATTGCAAGTAAGCGCTTAGAAACAGTTTAACACTTTCAGAAAGAGAGATTTATTGCTAAAACAGTCAAACAGGTGCAATAAAATATTTACAAAAAGATGTAACTAAGATATATATATATGTATATAAAGACCCACAACACAGCAAAGAGATAATAGGAAGGAAGTTAAAGGGTTAAGTTACTTGCCAATACGCCTTGGTTTGTAAGCAGATCCACGTTGCAGAGCGAAAGGGTCTCCCTAGGTGGTATATTGATGTTAAAAATGGGAGATGTGCTTAGCTTAACTTTTAGGCTTGCCAGCCTGTCTTTTTTAAAGTCCCCCTGCAGGGGGGGTGACTCTGAATACTGGCCAATACCCTGTTTTGGGCGGGATCGTCGGAGGAGCTCTGCATTAAAACTGACAGCTTCATAATCCATGATATGAAACATAGGTGACAGCTGACCTGAGGAATGTTCATTTAACTTCTGTCACCTGGCTGGTAGGGTTTATGAGGTTCCAACTTCTTTCAAGTCCAGGGAAAAAACTATCTTATCTTGATTAGGAGGTGTGATATTTTACACAGGCCTTGGTACAGAGTGTCTGCTGTCTCTATGGGGGGGGCTTTGTAGAGCTGGGCCCCCTGCTGCTCCAGCCTGCCAGCAACTTTTAACACTTACACATCTGTCCCTGTGCCTCTCAGGAAGGGAGGGGGTAGGGAATAAAGGATTGAGGAATACTTCTAATAAAAAAGGGGAACTCCACGTCCAACTCTGATGAGCAAGTTTGCTACAACTGCCAGAGCTGTTTCTGCACAAATGTTAAAATGCTAATTTTAGACCTGAAGATTAGTTTGTTACTTTGTTATAATAATGGAACACGTTGTGTATTGTATTGTACACCAGTTAATAATGACTCCACCTCCACATTCCAGACAAGGGATCTTCCTGTCCAATCAGATTTCTTCCTTTACTAGTTTCTGATTTTTTTGCTTCAATCTTGTTAAATGTAAAATTATAATAAAACATTTATTGAACAAAAACTATTGTGTGTGTCGGTGCAATGACGGCAAACTTCAATATAGAACATTGCTCCTCGGTGACACCTCACACCCCTTCAATAACGGCGCAGAGTGCGGGGGTCAGCAGTATATCATATACTATGTCATTGTATGAGGACTGTCAGAACTGTCCAGGTCCATATAAAGGCTGGGAATATATGACTAGTATGAAAACGTTGAATGTTCCCCCAGGAGATGTGTTACAATATGACATGTGATTCTGAAGAGATTCCCCGGTGTTGGGATCTCAGATTTCCATATGGCCCACATCACACAACCCGATCTCCTCAGGACAGGATTTTCTGTACGTCTAATAGAACATGTAGTTCAGTACATAACCCAATGAGCTGTCATCATGTTCTATCACAGCCCAGCCACAGTCAGCAGGTCACACTACCTTTAGGATGGTTGTTTTCTTGTGGAAATCCCACATATTCATATATTCCAGGAATATTACTGGAGGGCCTTGTACTTGGAGCCGTCTGAGTATGATATTGCCTGAGCATCCTAAAGCTATGGAGAAGGATCTAAGATCAAGAAGGAGGACCGAGATTGTATCAGAAGATTGTATATCAGACATTACACTGCTTTCCAAAGCTGAATACACTAGTTTAGTTGGATCTATTGTAGGAGGACCAGCATTACCATTATATAACACAAGGACATAGTTACATAGTTAGTCTGGCTGAAAAAAGACAAAAGTCCATCCAGTTCAACCATTAACAAAAAAAAAGGTATAATCCTACACCCACAGTTGATCCCATGTTCAACCATTAACAAAAAAAAAAAAAAAGGTATAATCCTACACCCATCAACGACAACACCCCGGCTACTTCCCAATTCCTCCACCTAACCTCCTCTTTCGCGCTCACAAACAGCACACTCAATCCTCCACCCACCTCGGAGGGAACACCCTGGACCTCGTCTTTTCCCACCTCTGTACCCTCAACCAGTTCGCGAACACCCCCTTCCCTCTCTCCGACCACCACCTCATCACCTTCTCCATCTCCC
>CATNWA010005444.1:0-11442 GCA_951230385.1 Staurois parvus | reverse complement strand
TCAAGCGAGACATGAACTGCGTGCCGTGATCTGTGAGCATTTCCCGGGGAAAACCAACTCGGCTACAAATGCTCAGCAGTGCATCTGCAACCCTGTCTGCTCAAGTGGAGCTCAGGCCTATTGCCTCTGGGTACCGGGTAGCATAGTCTACTACAGTAAGTATGTACTGTTTCCCTGAACTGCTGGGTATGGCCAGGGGCGGACTGACAACTCATGGGGCCCCCAGGCAATAGGAGATCATGGGGCCCCTGTGTCCTTGCCCAAACTCAAAAAAGCCTATGAAAAAGGTACCAGGGGCATCTTATGGGGCCCCCTTCTGACCCCGGGCCCTCGGACAGTGCCCGAGTTTCCAGATGGTCAGTCCGCCCCTGGGTATGGCTGAAGGCCCTATAATGTCTACTGCCACCTTCTGGAAAGGCTCCTCAATAATGGGGAAAGGCTTCAGAGGGGCTTTGCTTGTGTCTCCTGCCTTACCAACACGCTGGCACGCAACACAGGATCGGCAATAATTAGCCACGTTGGTGCCTATGTATGGACAGTAGAAGCTGTGTGTGCAAGATGGGCCTTAGTTTTTTGAACCCCCAAGTGCCCGGAGGAATCTCATGAGCTATTTGCAACAACTGCTCCTGGTATTTGTGGGGTACAACCAACTGCCGCTCTGTTATGTTTTTGTCAGATGGCTTAGAAGGGATGGCCTCTCTGTATAGCCTGCCCTGTTCCCAGTATATGCATGCTTTGTCATCCCCAGCTAGTGGTCTGTCAGCCAGGCCCCTGAGTTCCCTCAGGATGCTGTCAGTTCTAACAGCCTCAGAGAACTCTGAGCTACCTGCCACAGTTGACAGGGAGATGACAATCTGAGGAGACCTTAGACCCTCTGGGCCAGGTTCCAAGGGTCCAACCCAGCTAGATTGGGCCCTTCCACAGACAGTTCCTCTGAGGCAGTGAGCAATGACTGGTCCGGGGCCAACTGGCGGGCACCCCGAGTCACCACTGCAGCAGAGGGAAGGTCTGCCTTGCACATGTTATTACATTTTACTTCACATAACACATTGTCCTAAACAATATGATAGTGTGACAAGAACACACCTATCTGAAAAAGAAGGTTTCTAAAAGATCCACGCGGAGTAATATGAATTCAAATGAATTTAACAATACTTTATTTGATCACATAGATCATGGGGAGGTTAAACATAAGCACGGTGTACATATGAAAAAAATAAAATCATGTTTAAAAACACTTAGCGTCTTCAATTAAGGGTCATCTTAGCCAACAGAGCACCATATAAGGCAGAGTGGTGTAATGATGGAATAGTTATCCTGGATTTCCGTAGGTTTCCTGCTTAATATTTGTGTGAACCGTATATTCAGTAGGTGTGTTCCCAGTATAGATCAGGGACCTCCTGGAATGTACAAGCTGGAACACAAAAATACATGGTATGTATCTAGCAATATGGAAACCAAATCACATCCAAAATTTACCAGGCCTCCCTCCACAATAGTCAATGGATGCTGCTGTTACCTTCTCATAGGTGAGACTATCATACCCGCCTCTCAAATGTAGGGACTTCCTGGATAGCCACCCCAAATGGAACAGGGTCCACAGTACCAAATGATTCTGAGGATATATATAGAAAAAGATAATAAATGTGTAGAACATGGGCATCAGGTATCCCGAAAACAAAACACACATAAAGATGTGGATATATTACCATCAATAAGGATCAAGAAGACTCCTGTCGACTTGAACTAAGATCAGGTCCTTGATGCTTTTCCAAAAATGCATATGGGGGTGAGGGACCAGGTATACACGATGCGTGGATTTCAAACACATATAGTGTGTATATAGCATATAGCAGGCCGTAGATACCTGAATTTAATATACCCAGTAAAGGGTTTCCAAAAATTGCTCAATTTGAGAAGGTTATTTGCGGTTTTATAAGGATGTGGCTATGTCACAGCAAAAAAATACCTGAATAGGATAGCATATGTATATATATATATATATATATATGTAGATTCTCCTCCTTAGAGGATTTCCAAAAAATTCCCCGAGTATACAGGGTAAATTAGGCCCATACAACATGCCCTATGAACACCATGTAGGCTCTGTAAATCTCAACAGCCGTAAGCTTTTAAATAACTTGCCACCGGTGGAAGATATATTTCCCTGAAGGATTGCCGTTTGCGAACCGCTGTGATAATAGCCCACTGGTAGTTCTCAAAAGGTCTTGGGCCTACCTAGCAGGGAGCTGTGACACCGCCGTTCCTTCCCGCCTCGTGGGCGCCGCACCCTGTGAAGACGCCGAGCGTAGTGACGTCAATACGTTGACGCGTTTCGTCCGCCAATCACCGCAGACTTCGTCAGAACTGGGAGGGGACTTCAATCCTTTGCCTTATATGGTGCACTAATTGCATACCAAAAAGTCTCCACCTCGCCATCTTGTGTTGAAAGAATATCACTACATTGGGAATATCCAAAAGTGAATTAAAACATATATCCTGAATTTAAAAGTGATTGCTGGATGTGGAAGAGGAGCCTAATTACTATGGACCAAATCATCTTCCAGGAGAATGATAGACGGGAGACTATTATTAGCATATTTCACTTTCACATAGGGAAACATCAAGACCAAGTACAGCTACCAAGATTTCAAAAACAGTCCTATTGTTCTATATGCTCACCACCTAATTAGAGTAGAAAGAATCGAACAATTAGGTTCATATTTTGTCCACAGAGGCCCATATTTAGTGCATATATAGGGTATCGCAATGTAGATTATAGCTCATGATATATAGAGAGTTCAAGGGAATTTATTTCAAAAACACCCCAAAGTTAAGTTCTGTGTTTAGTCCAGATGGGACAAGTGCTCCTAAGGTATAGATCCAGAATTTTTCTTTTTGTAGGAGGACTTTATCAAAATCACCCCGACGAGCCGAAATATTCAGCAGAAAGATCCCTTTTACTTTTAGACCATCTGTTTTGCCCCCGTGTACTTCTTTAAAGTGTTGCGCCAATGGGTTCACTTTTTCTCCCTTTCTTACATTCCTATTTTCATTTCTAATGTCTCTCAGATGTTCACCAATCCTAGTCCTAAGGCTTCTTTTGGTTTTTCCTATATAAATCTTTTTACATGGGCATTCTATCATGTATATCATTTTACTACTAGAACAGTTAATAAAGCTTCGTATTTGAAATATCCTAGAGTTATCATTGTTGAAGAACTGATTAGACTTATGTACAAATGGGCAAATCTGACAATGACCACATGGAAACATACCATATATACCAGTCTTCCTAGTTAGCCAGTTTCTCTGTGGTACCCTCTGAAATTCTGATTGTACTAATATATCATTTAGATTCCGAGTTCGTTTTGCCACCATATGGGGGCTCTCTCCTACCACTTTCGCTATCTGCGGATTTTGAATTAGTAAATGCCAATGGGAGTCCAGGGCCTTCTTGACTTCATCCCATTGTTGTCCGAATTTAGTTATGAATCTTACCGGTTGGTTTTCAGTATTCGCAGCTGCCTTTGGTTTTGATTTATTAATTAGTTCCTCTCTTGATTTACCGAGGGCTCTTCTTTTTGCTCTTCTTAGGGTTCTATGTGAATAGCCCCTCTCTCTGAACCTTTTGTAGAGCTGGATGGATTCATGTCTATATTCTAATTCTTCTGTACAGTTTCTTTTTATTCTCTGGAACTGACCGATGAAGGGATTCCCTGTTTTAGACTCTTTGGATGGTAGCTATTAGCATGTAGAAGTGTATTGGCCGCTGTTTCCTTTCTAAATGTTTTAGTGACCAGTTTATTTTTGTGGACAGAGATTGACAAATCCAAAAATGTTATCACCTCTCTATCCACTGTATACGTAAGTTTGATATTTCTATCATTCTTGTTCAAAAATTCCATAAAGCTTTTAAGCTCATCCATACCTCCATCCCATACCATTAGGACATCATCAATGTATCGCAACCAGGTTATTGCATATTGTTTATAGGGAGTGGAGGGATATACTAGCTCCTCTTCCCACATACCTAGATGTAGACATGCGAATGCCGGGGCCCAGGGTGCTCCCATGGAGGTACCACATATTTGCTGATAGAAGAAGCCCAGAAACTGAAAACAGTTATGGGTCAGCATAAACTCAAGCAAATCCAATATAAATTCATTTTGGGCCTCCATTTCAGGAAAATATATCTCCAGAAAATGGCCACCGCTTTTTGTCCCCAAACGTGTGGGATGGAGGTATAGAGTGATTCCACATCGATGCCCACCAGGAGTGCACCTTCTGGTACTTTTACATTTAGAATCTTTTTAAGTACATCCCCCGTGTCTCTTACATAGGATTTGAGCTCCAGGACCAAATCCTTGATCAAGTCGTCTACAAATTTACCTATTGGTTCCAAAGGGCCACCAATAGCAGATACTATAGGGCGTCCCGGTGGTTGAGAGGGATTTTTATGTATTTTTGGGATTACGTAGAAGGTGGGGATATTATATGTATCAACTGTCAACATATCACATTCCCGTTTGGTTAATAGGTTTGCTTCACGTGCCAACCCCACTTTTTTATTTAGATCAACCACCAGTTTTGGAAACGGGTTATTATGTAGTTTGCGATATGTATCCAGACTCCTCAGCTGTCTAAACACCTCCTTCTCATATTCCACACTCTCTAGTAGTACCACATTCCCCCCTTTATCACTCTTTTAATCACAATGTTTTTAGCATTTCTAAGTTCCCTAAGGGCTATTCTTTCACCCCTAGTGAGGTTATCAGCATTCCTCATTGTCCAGTCTATTTTTCCAAGGTCATCATGTACTAGATCTAAAAAGGTACTTAGCCATTTGTTTTCCCTGATATTAGGCATTCTTCTGGAGGGAGTTTTAAGTCTAGTATGTCTTTTCCACTTGTTAGAAACATCTCCCTCCCCAAATTCACTATCTGTGGGAGTCTCATCAAGGAGACTAATGAGATCTCTTAGTGCCTGTTGTTCTCTCTCTGAATTCAGATCACAGGGATTTTGTTCTTCTCTAGATACATATGGGATTCTTAAAAGAATCTTTCTCAAAAGACAAGTTTAAGTCTTTATATACCTCAAACAAGTCCATTTTGTCCGTAGGAGAAAAAGTTAGACCTTTCCGCAGTAAATCATAGTGTCTTTTTTTCAATACAAAATTAGATAGATTTATTACCTTAAGGTCATTCGTTCCCCCCCAATGGGTTAGTTTTTACCTCTTGTGACTTCTGGTTCGATTTTGATTGGATGGTTTGAGGGCAATTGGGGTATTTCTTTCTTCCTTTGTCCCATTCATTTGTTTGTTTGTTTGTTTTAGTATTCCATGGTTCTCGCCATCTGTTTTTTTTTTTTTTCCCTAAAAAACTGACAGATCTCTTATTACTTTCATCATCATCCTCACTCATTGACGAATATCCTCTATTATTTCTAGAAAAATGTTTTTACGTTTCGATCGACTCCTTCCTCTACTATTAGTTAGGTCAAAAATCTCACCTTTCTCCCCAGTCCTCTAGGTCTCTTCTAAATTTTTGTTGTTTCTTAAATTTCAGATTTTTTTGTATTTTTTCTATCTCTTTTCTAAGGAAATCATTATGTTTATCAAACTCAGGATCATTCTTCAGAGGATCAAGTGATTTTGCGCTCTCATTGATTTCATTAGAGAGTTCATTTAATTGAACCTTCTCTTCTTCCACAATTAATCGCATAATCTCTATGCCATGTTTTATACAGACCTCTTTCCACCGTTCCAGAAATCTGGGGGTGTGAAGATGTTCTGCTGGAATTACCCTTTCTCTTAATCCCCTGGGAACAATCCCTCGCTCTATATATGATTCAAGGGATGTAATATCCCACTTTCTATTCAAATATTTGGTAGTTAGTTTCTTATGTAGCTTAAACTTGGTCCTGATGTCTCCCTCATTTCCCTCTCCTTGGGGGTCTAAGTTCTTAGTAAATGCAGATCTAATTTCCGCATCCATCTCCTCATTGATCAAGTAGGCCATTACCTCCTTAGGTATTTTCCCTTCCACAAGAAGGGGAGGGAATTACATAGTAACGTATAGATATAGTCAAAAAAATATCAATAATCCAGCAATCACTGTACACCATGCAGATGTTTAAGACTGAGTCCAAACCTCCAAGGTGGCAGAACAGGTTATAAGAACCTTTAAGGAAATATATCACAATATATCGCTCCTCTTCCACATCCAGCAATCATTTTAAAATTCAGGATATATGTTTTAATTCACTTTTGGATATTCCCAATGTAGTGATATTCTTTCAACACAAGATGGCGAGGTGGAGACTCTTTGGTATGCAATTAGTGCACCATATAAGGCAAAGGATTGAAGTCCCCTCCCAGTTCTGACGAAGTCTGCGGTGATTGGCGGACGAAACGCGTCAACGTATTGACGTCACTACGCTCTTCCCCTGGCCAAACCTTGCAAGGGAGGGGGAAGGTTTGACCATTTAAAGTTCATTTTTGGGGTTTCCAAATTAAATTAAAAAATTTTAAATTTTAAAATAAGGGCGGGATTGGAGGGAAACCCCCCAAAAATAGGGGTTCGGAATTGCTGGATTATTGATATTTTTTGACTATATCTATAGATATTTGTTTTAAATTTCCCCCCCCTTTTCTGGGGAAAAGGGAAAAATACCTAAGGAGGTAAGGGCCTTTTGATCAAGGGAGGGGGTGGATGCGGAAATTAGATCGCATTTACTAAAAAACTTAGCCCCCCAAGGAGGGGGAAAATGAGGGAGAAAATAAAGCCCAAAGGGTTTAAAAAAATTAAAAAAACTAACTCCCAAAATTTTTTTAAATTTGAAATGGGAATTACATCCCTTGAATCATATATAGAGGGGGGATTTTTTCCCCAGGGATTAAGAAAAAAGGAAATTTCCAAGAACATTTTAAAACCCCCCCAGTTTTTGGGAAAAGGTGGAAAAGGTTTGTATAAAACATGGCTTTTAGAGATTTGGGGATTAATTGTGGAAGAAGAGAAGGTTCAATTAAATAAACTCTTAATAAAATTTAATAGAGCGCAAAACACTTAAATCCCCTGAAAATGATTCCTAGTTTGATAAACATAATGATTTCCTTGGGAAAAGGATAGAAAAAATACAAAAAATCTAAAATTTTTACGAAAACAACAAAAATTTTTGAAGAAAAACCCAGAGGACTGGGAGAAAGGGGAATTTTTGACCCCAACTAATTTGTAGAGGAAGGAGTCGATCAAAACGGTTAAAAAAAAATTTTTCTAAAAAAATAGAGGTATTCTCAAAGAGTGAGGATGAAGATGAAAAATAAAAAAGGATCTTTTCAGTTTTTTAGGGGGAAAAAAAAGATGGCGGGGAACCATGGAATACTTAAAAAAAACAAACAAACAAAAAGAATGGGGCAAAAAGGAAAAAAGGAAATTCCCCCCCTTGCCCTCAAAACCCCCCAATCAAAAATCAAAGAAGTCCCCAAGAGGTTTAAAAAAAACCCCAAAAGGGGGGGGAAAAGAATGACCCTTTGGAAAAAAATCTAATAAATTTTTGTATTGAAAAAAAGGGCATTTTGATTTACTGCGGAAAAGGTTTTAACCCTTTTTTCCTTCGGACAAAATGGACTTTTTTTGAGGTTTTTAAAAAAAACTTAAACTTTTTTTGAGAAAGTTCCTTTTTAAAAATTCCCCTTTTTTAAAACTAGAAAGAACAAAAACCCCCTTTTAACTGAAATTCCCGAGAGAGAAAAAACAGGGATTTAAAAGATCTCATTAGTTCCCTTTATGAGACTCCCCCAAAAAAGTGAATTTTGGGGGGAATGTTTTTTAAAAAGTGGAAAAAGGGCATTTCTAGACCCAAAAAATCCCCCCAGAAGAATGCCAATATCAGGGAAAAAAAAAGGCTAAGTACCTTTTTTTGATCAGTACATGATGACCCTTTGGAAAAAAAAGACTGGACAATGAGGAATCTGTAACCCCCACTAGGGGTGAAAGAAAAAGCCCCCTTTGGGAAACTTAAAAAATGCTAAAAACAAATTTGATTAAAAAGAGGATAAAGGGGGGGGAAAGGGCATACTATTAAAGTGGGGGAATATGGGGAAGGGGTTTTTTGACAGCTGAGGGTCCCGGGTACATATCGCCCAAATTTCCTTTAAAAACCCTTTCCCCAAAAAAAAGGGGGTTATCTAAATAAAAAAGGGGGTTGGGCCCTGGAAGCAAACCCATTAAACCAAAAGGGGAAAAGTGTAGGGTTTACATTGGGTACATTAATAACCCCCCTTTTACCCTAATCCCAAAAATACTTAAAAAAACCCCCCTCAACCACCGGGGCGCCCTTTTAGTAAAACTGCTAATTTGGGGGCCCTTTTTGGAAAACCCAAAAGGTAAATTTTTAGACGACTTGATCAAGGATTTGGGGGGAGCTCAAAACCCCATGTAAGGGGAAAACGGGGGAAGTTTTTAAAAAGATTCAAATGTTAAAAAATAAACCCGAAAGGGGCACTCCTGGTTTGGGAAAGAAGTGGGAAACACTTTATAAAAACCCCTCCCACCTTTTTGGGGCAAAAAGCGGTGGCCCATTTTCTGGGGATTTTAAAATTTTCCGAAAAGGAGGCCCAAAAAAGATTTTTTTATTGGAATTTTCTTGGTTTTTGTTTACCCCTAACTGTTTTCCCGTTTTTGGGCTTCTTCTATCAGCAAATTTTGTGGTTTCCTCCCTGGGGGCACCTTGGGGCCCCCGGGGATTCGCATTTTCTACATTGGTATGTGGGAAGAAAAACTTGTATATCCCTCCCTCCCCCATAAAAATATGCAATAAAACCCGGTTTTTCGATACATTTATGATGCCTAATGGTAAGGGGATGGAGGTAGGATGAGCTTAAAAGCCTTTTTGGAATTTTTGAACAAGAATGATAGAAATTTTCAAACTTAAATTTTCCCTTTGGGTAGGGGAAGGGGATAACATTTTTGGATTTGTCAATCCCCTTCCCCAAAAAAAACTGGGCACTAAAACATTTTGAAAGGAAAAAAGCGGCCCAAACACTTCTACATGCTAATTTCTACCATCCAAAGGCCCAAAAAGGGAAACCCAAAGGTTTAGTTTCCCAAAATAAAAAAAAAAACTGTACAAAAAATTGAAAAAAGGGCATGGGAAACTATCCAGCTCTACAAAAAGTCAGAAAAGGGGGCTATTACATAGAAAAACCCCAAGAAGAGCAAAAAGAAGAGCCCCCGGGAAATCAAAAAGAGGGAAATAATTAAAAAAAAACAAAACCAAAGGCAGCGCGAATAAATGAAAACCAAAACCCGGGAAATTTTATAAAAAATTCGGACAACCCAAAGGGAAGAAGTTTAAAGGGCCCCGGACTCCCCCTTGGCATTTTCTAATTCAAAAAACCCCAATAGCGAAAATTTGGTTTGGAGAGAGCCCCCATATGGGGCAAAAAGGGAAATCGGGGAAACTAAATGTTATTTTATTTCAAACAGAAAATTTTAGAGGGGACCCCCCCGAGAAAATGGCCAACTAGGGGAAAACCGGTAAAAATGGTAAGTTTCCCCCTGTGGGCATTTTCAGATTTTTCCCCTTTGTCCTAAAGTCTAATCAGTTTTCCCCAAAGGGTTAACTTGGATATTTCCCAAAAACAAGCTTTAATAACTGTTTCCCAGTAATAAAATTTATATACAAATAGAATGCCCATGTAAAAAAATTTAAATAGGGAAAAAAAAAAAAAAAGCCTTAGGCTAGGATTGGTGAAACAAACTGAGAGGGCCCTTAGAAATTGGGAAAAAAGGAAGTAAGAAAGGGAAAAAAAAGTGAAAAACCCCTTGGGCCAACCTTTTAAAAAAAGTACAAAAAGGGGGCAAAAAAGAGGTCTAAAAGTTAAAAAAAAGGGGTCTTCCGCTGAAATTTCGGCCGTCGGGGGGATTTTTATAAAGTTTCCCCCTACAAAAAAAAAAAATTTGGATCTATAAACCCCCAGGGGGACTTGTCCCCTTTGGGCTAAAAAACAGAACTTAAATTTGGGGTGGTTTTTTAAATTTAAAATTTCCCCCGAACCTTTAAAATACCGGGTTTTAATCTACATTTCGATAACCCCAAAAAAAGGGCATAAAAGGGGGCCCCTTTTTTGGGCAAAATATGAACCTAATTGTTCGATTCTTTCTATCTTATTAATTTGGTTACATATTGAACAATAGGACTGTTTTTTGAAATTTTTTGGTAGTTTATTTTTTTTTGTGTTTCCCCCATGTGAAATGAAATATTTCTAAAATAATCTCCCGTTTTTTTATTTTTCCTTTGGGAAAATGGGTTTTTCCATAGTAATTGGGGTCCTTTCCACATCCCGCAATTATTTTAAATTCAAGGGTATATGTTTTTTTAATTTTACTTTTGGAAAATTCCCCCTTTTAATGATATTTTTTCAAAACCCAAAATGGGGGGAGGTGGAGACTTTTTGGATGAAAATTTGTCACCTTTTAAGGCAAAGGGTTTAGTCCCCTCCCAGTTCTTTAAAGAAGTCCCGCGGGGGAATTTGGGGGACGAAAACCGTCCCGTATTGACGTCACTCCTCGGGGTCTTCACAGGGTGCGGCGCCCCCCCGAGGCGGGAAGGAACGGCGGTGTCACCCGTCCCTGTTTGGTAGGCCCCCAAAACCTTTTGAGAACTACCAGTGGGCTTTATCACAGCGGTTCCCCAAACGGGAATCCCTTCAGGGAAAAAAAATCTTCCACCCGGGGGCAAGTTATTTAAAAAACTTAGGTGTTGAGATTTACAGAGCCCACATGGGGTTCATAAAAGGGGATTTTTTTTTAAAGGGCCTTTTTTTTTCCCTGTATCTTTGGGGAAATTTTTTTGGAAAAACCTCTTAAAGGGGGGAATTACATATATATAAAATAAAAACGCTTTCCTATTCAGGAAATTTTTTTTTGGACATAACCCCCATCCTTTTAAAAACCGCAAATAACCTTCTCAAATTGGAGCATTTTGGAAACCTTTACGGGGGATATTTAAAATTTTAGGTATCTACCCGGCCCGCTATATGCTTTTTACACATATATGTGTTTGAAATCCACGAACGGGTATAACCCGGTCCCTCAAACCCCCCCATGCATTTTTTGGGAAAAAACAAACAAGGACCTGATTTTAGTTTAAGTCGACAGGAGTCTTCTTTATCCTTATTGATGGGATTTAAAACCAAATCTTTTGTGTGTTTTGTTTTCGGGGGGACCTGTTCCCATGTTTTTACACCTTTTTTTATCTTTTTTTTATTATATCCTTTAGAATCAAATTTTTTATTGGACCCTGTTTTATTTTGGGGGGCTTTTTCCAGGAAAATCCCTTCCCTTTTTAGGAGGGGGGGTATGTTTGCTCACCCGAAAAGGGAACAGCAGATCCATTTACTATTGTGGGGGAGGCCTGGTAAATTTTTGGGTGTGATTT
>CATNWA010005443.1:0-12430 GCA_951230385.1 Staurois parvus | reverse complement strand
TTTCGTGGTTTTTTATCGCCTTCCAAAATGCATTCTGCGACATGTCTTTGCAAAAAAAATCCCAATACGTGTAAATTAATTGGTTTACATGAAAGTTATAGCGTTTACAAATGGCGGGAAAGATACTGGGATTTTTAATTTTTATTTATACTAATAATGGCGGTGATCAGCAACATATTGCAGCGATCAGTGACTTATGGCGGCGATCAGCGATTTATGGCAGGACTGCGGGACTGCGGCGGACATTTTGACATTGGGGGGGAACTGACTTGGGGTCACTGACATCCCCAGTGACACCAATACAGTGATCAGTGAAAAAAAAAATCACTGACACTGTACTAATGACACTGGGCTGGAAGGGGTTAACATTTTTAGAGTTTAGTGTGTGAGGGGAGTTTTTACTAGGGGGCGGGGTGTGTGCTGTAGGGGGGGAGGCTGATCGAGGGAGAGAAACTCTCCCTCCCTCTTCAGCTTTCACGAGCTGTCAGAGAACTGACACAGACCAGGGCTGTGTGTAAACAATAAACGAACGGTAATCATCGGCCGTGACAGGGCGGCAGAGACCCGCTGCTGACACCCGCGGGACAGGTAGGGGGGGCGCGCGCCTTGCGTGCGCCCCCTACATGTTTTGCAAAACTACGTTTTAAAACGTGGTTTTGCCTGTGAGTGCCGCCCTGCAACCGTTTTAATGCGGTGGCTGGGCGGCAAGTGGTTAAAACAATTAGAAAAATGATATTGAGATATATTTGGGGAAATAAAAAAACAAGAATAAGCTATGAAGTGTTATGTAGGGACAAGGATAAGGGGCGCCTAAGTGTGTCTGATTTTAAGAGATATTATTATGCAGTGTTACGTTCACGTATTTTTGATTGGACATATAATGTACTAAGAAAAAAGTTGGGTGAATAAAGAAAACACATTAACTGGGACACAATTGGATAAGATAGTATGGATTCCACATCATTATCGTATATTTGGAGAAAGTATAAGCACTTACACATGAAATGCAATTAGGGTATAGGATATGATTGATAAACAAATGGGGTGGGTTCAATTCTATGTTTATACCACTGATGAAACAGATTTCTTCTCTCCAGGGAGGGAAGACATTTCAGGTAAATGGATAAAAAAAAGGAATGCACAGTTAAAGGGGGGGGGGGGGGGGAATTTGCACCCCTTTCAAGAGTTAAAAAAAAAAAGTAGGAGTTGTTTTCCTTGTTAAACGAGTGGAGATATCTTCAGTTAAAACATTTTGTTAGTTCTCTCCCTAAGCCCTTAAGACCAATGATGGATTTAAACTCACTAGAACAACTTTTTAATACAAATAAAATATGGAAACAGGGTACTTCCCAGATTTATAAAACTCTTACTGAAATGGTGGTGGTTGCCTCTCCTGCGTACATGGAGAAATGGGAAAAGGAATTAGGAATAACATTTGACGAACAACAATAAAAGAAAATGTTTAGATTACCACATGGAGCTGTAGATATGATGGTGGTGGAATTAAATATAAGTGTTTGGCAAGGTGGTGTGTTACACCAAGTGTGGCACATAAAAAACAAATAGATAAATCACCTTTATATTTTAGAGGATGTGGGATAAAAGGCACAATGGCACATATATGGTGGGAGTGCCGTAAAATTCAGGAGTATTGGGAAGAAATAATTTATTTAATTCAGGAGATAACGGGGGTTGAGGTTCTGAAAGATCCAGGCGTATGCTTATTCCATAAAACTGAGACTACAGTTGAAAAATATAAGAACTCGTTGACATTTCATCTGATAAATGCGGCAAAGGGAAATACCTAAATTTTGGCAAGAGCAGGAAATACAAAAAAAAAAAAGATTGGATAAGTATTGTTGACTACATATATAGGATTGAGGAACTCTGCCTTCAGGAAGAAGATAGAATGGTGAGATTTAGAGAAAGGTGGGAGAAATTGGATAAGTTCAAACAGGAATTTAAAGAAAGATAGGGAGGAGATAAGAAAGGAAGAAAGAGAAGGGTGCTTTTGAGAACGAAGAGTAAAGAAGTGGAGCGAGGAGATAAGAGGGAAAATATTAGTGAGCAGAAGGGTCAAGGGGGTGGGTGGGGTTTTTTTTTCTCTTTTTTTTCGAGGTATAAGGGAATTGTGTATTGTTGAATATTTTGAAAACTTTAATGATGTAATGTGATTTATTGAAAATTAATAAAATAATAACAAAAAATAAATAGTGGCATGCTTGTGTAAAAATTGTGCATGTATAAGTGGTACCCCATATGGAAAAAGGGTGACACCAAGTCTCAAACTATCTTGCCACTGCTCACCATGTAGTTTGGGCATTGTGAGCTCCACATGGCTCTTTTCCCTTGTAAATCACATGTATACCCTGTTGCGTTTTCACAGGTCTTATACATTTTGACCCCATATCTGGCACACTTGATGGGGAGAAATTGTTTGAATGCAAGGCAGCCAGAAAAACCAACGAGGGACTCCTCAAAATAGATGTTTTGCTGGGGAGTATACACATCTGCAAATTTTTGATTAAGGTGATTTACGAGGGGCTGAACTTTGTGGAGCCTATCATATTCAGGGTCATCCTGAGGATGACAGATTGTATTGTCACCGAAATGCATAAATCACATTATATTTGTGCCTGGCCATGGCAGCAGAGAACACAGGCATATGATGAATACCAATACAACTGCAATTAATTTTTTTGCAGTTAGGGTTAGGCCCAAAAAAACTTTAATTTCAGAAACCATAATAGTTCACCATGCAAATGATCTGGCAAGGTTTGAATTTTTTACTGTAAAGTGTAGTGCTTTTGACTCACGTGGATCTGCTTTCTTTTCTCTCTGGAACGGAATGTGCTCCCGGGAGAGAAGATTGCATCATTTCCTGTGCCTGTCTATTGTAAACCTGAATCTGCTGACTGATCGGTGCAGCACCAAATCACAGCACCGCTGGGTCGGCAGGAGTACAGATCACGCACACACACACGATTTTGCGCATGAAGTCTGCCCTGTAGCAGTAAAACTGCTACAGGGCGGAAGGCAACTGGTTAAACTTTTAATGTCATAAATGTTATTCACTGCTTAATTGAAACTATGTAAGTTTATTAAAAAAGAACATGGAAAATACAAACTAGAGATGCATTTCCAGAATGATATTTTTATTTGTACAGCAAATAAAGCAAGTTTTCATCCAAGACTGTTTTTATTTAAATTAAAATTACTTTTTCTTACAATAAACATAAAAACATATCTATAACATCAAATACCAATCATTTTCAAATTTAAATTAAACACAATTTAACTTAAAAAATGTATTTAATAAAATAAAGCAAAAGAACTGTTGAAATAAATTACTTACAAAACAAGAATTTTACAGTTTTAAAAGTATTGGCTAGTGGTTTGCAAAAGAAAACCGTAAGTAATTAAACTAGTCTGTATGGTAGAAGCATTATTTGGTTTACACATCATTTCTTATGGTTCATTTTCACCAATTAAGTTTTGATGTACTATGGTTTTTTCTGGCACAGGCAAAATGAATAGAAATGAGAAAATAAATTATTTTATTGGTATCCGTTGCCACCAAAGCATTGTGGTATAGCGTCCAGAGATCTAGCATGCTCAAGTCTGATGCATGGAAATGCATTTTGTCTTTCAAATCAGCTGCACTAAGTCCTTCAAAAACACAAAGCATTTGAAAATGTGTGGCAACATGTGTTGGCTAAACGTGATATTACATCACTTAGAATGCAATGCTATCATATTAGGAAAGCAAGGGAAAGGTTAAAATCTGTCATTTTTTTCCCATCTGTGTCCCATTGGGGAGATTTCAGTTAACTTCTTGGTACATGGACAAAGTGGGAGTTAAGAGAAAATTTCTCCATATTAAAGCTGCCCATTCACATCTCCATTTTTTTTGTTTACTAGAAATGGCTACTATTAGCTACTATTAGCAGACAGAGATAATACAACTCATCATAAGTGCATTTCAATAACATTCTTTGTGTATCAGTTACATAGCAAGGCCACACAAATATTCAGTATTAAACCCAATAGCAAACATTTATTATATTGGAGCTTACCAATTCATAGATGTGATGAATGCATTGGTTTTCTTTTTGACGTTTGGTTTCCCCTGATGATCCAGCCAGTAAGTCTGTTGTTTTTCAACATAAGCTCTCTTGCAGTTACAGAGACAAACCACTTAACACTGGTAGGGGTGCTTACAATGGTCAGCTTTTATTTATTTATGTGAAACCTTTACCCCCAAAGAAATAAAAACTATTTGCTGTAACTGCTTACAACGTGTTTTTTGGAGTTTGGCTTCAATTTGTTATTTTATTTAAATCTGCTGGTACATCTAACATTCTCCTGCCCCTTTAGACTGACAATGCTGGTGTCCAAAGGTGCCCTTTGTGCTCATTCTTTCAGAGTGGGGGCACTCTAATACAGGAGGTGTGTTACTGACCAGATTACCAGGTGTAAACAGAGGAAAAAGAGCAAACAAATGCAGCCACCACTTCCAATGATTGGCAAGCTGAGATATACAGTGGCTTAAATGGTTAGCACTTCTGCCTGGCAGTACTAGGGTCATTGGTTTGAATCCCAACCACAGCACCACCTGCCTGGAGTTTGTATGTTCTCCTTGTGCCTGCGTGGGTTTCTTCCAGGTTCTCTGGTTTACTCCCACACTCCAAAGACATGCTGGTAGAGTAATTGGCTCCTGTCTAAATTTGCCCTAGAATGTGTATGTATGAATGTGAGTTAGGGACCTTAGATTGTACACTGCTTGAGGGTTAGGGACTGATGTGAATGTACAATATATATGTAAAGCCCTGCGTAAATTGACAGCGCTATAAAAGTACCTGTAATAAATAATAAATATTACATTTTCTTTTGGGTTTAATATTGCTCTTATGGTATGACACACTGTATTATTTTCTGGTCAATGTTCTAGGTGAGAAAATATTATTTTCTTTACCCTAATTGTCATTTATTTGCTGATATTTTTGGAGGCGGATTCTTAGTAGACAGGGGACATAACCTTCACAGTACTGTATAATGTCCATAGGTTTTAGTCAGGTACCTGTTAACAATTTTTATTTTAATTTTTTAACATTACTTCTGGGACACTAAATAGTGTTTTTGCCCTTTTTTCATCCGTTTTGGCATCTTAGCACTGCTGATCTACTCCAGCCATTTTCATCCACTTCCTGTTTACATGTACTAGCTTCTACTACATCATCATTGCTCAGAACCGGCTTCTTTGAAAGAAACACCAATGGACCACAGATGTGCAATGTGTTGTCACGGCCATGATCAGGAGCACATCTGGGAGACAGCATTTACTCTGTAACAGGGAGTGCCTGAACAAGGTCCTTCATAACAGGATCACCAGGTATTGTTTGAAAGAAAGATGCACATTTTAAAAAGATTGAAAACAAGTTTTGAAATGAAATTAGCACATTGAAGTCCATTTAAGATTTTAGTGATTGGGTTTTAGATCTATTGGAAGCAGTACTATATATTAATATTGGGTGGTTTCAAAAAGCTGTCAATATTGATTCCATCATGCAAGTTTTCATAACTGCTTTCAATAAGAATCAAAACACAAGTCATTCACTTTAAACCACTTTAAAAAAAGATTTTAAAAAACTGACAAAACTAACACTGCGTTCTCTTGGGTTTTTTTTGCATGTAATTACAATAGAAGAATAATAAAACAGCCCATACATTATCGATATAGAAATTGCAAAGTTAGCAAGAAAACCCTAAGTGTATCTATGGACAAAATGTAAAATCATATATTCTTCCACTTGGTATTTAAATTATTTCTAGCCTACTTCTATTAATCTGAATGATCTTGAAGTTGTTTGCTTCATGAAGTTCCCCATCTTGAAGTTTGTTTGCTTTCTGAAGTTCCCCCCACTTTTACTTCCTTGACATGCATTCACTATGCCCTAGTTGATAGGCAGTGATGTGCCACACATTTCGCAGAGTCTGCCTTCTGAACTACAGAGGTACTGAGAGGAGGAGTTTCAAGAGGCGGGGTCAGTACAGGAATCACTTCTTGCAGGCAGCCATTTACCATGAGATATGTAGTGCTTTGAAGTAAAAGTAAACAGCAGTGGAGAGGCTGCAAAGCAAGCGGAGAATCCAGGAAGTTCTGTGAAGTGATGGCCAACGGGCAGATAGCACTTACATGATAAAAAAAGATTTTTCAAGTAAGCTTATGTTTGATTGCCAAAAATAAATTTTTGTTTGTATTGCTATTACTATGCTGATGGTATAAAATGAAAGTGTATGCTGTGAACAGAGATTTCCTTTCAATAAAAAATGTAATGTTTACAATTTTTTTCCTTCTGCCTTAGGACTGTGTTTCACAAAATCACACCTACTGTTGTGGAGTACAGAGTTTTCCTAATTCCCTGTAAATTAATTGACAGAATGGGAGGAAAACTGCAATGCGCATACAGAATGTTATCTAAGCCAAGTAAATCAATCCTATCGGTGTTTTTTATATATCCATGTCTGAGGTCCTTTACAGAGTTCTCTGTTCATTTTGAGATAACAGTTTTTGGTATATTGCTGTAAACACTTAGCAAGCTTTAACGAGATGAGGGTAATCTTGAGATGTTCTCGTAAGAGAAATAGTATAGATGTTGGTGATAAATGTTCCCCAGCCCCGACGAAAAGCCCGGTCAATAGTCTAGGAAAAAAAAGGAATAAGCAAGTTTAAAATAAGATTTGGTTCAAAAGCTTCACCGAGACCCAAATTGTCATTATGCAAAGAACAAATTTTTGTGAATGATAGTAGGCCTCACAGTGAAAATGTGTCAAGATTATGAACAATAAAGTATTTACATATTCTGAACCAGATATAAAATCACTTTAACTACTTGCCTACCCTGGCACTTTTACCTCCTTTGCCCAGGCCAATTTTCAGCTTTCAGTGCTATTGCACTTTGAATGGCAATTGCGCAGCCATGCAACACTGTACCCATATATACATTTGATCTTTTTTTTTTTTACACAAATAGAGCTTTATTTTGGTGGTGTTTAATCACCACTGGGTGTTTTATTTTTTGGTAAAGAAATGAAAAAAGACCAAACATTAAAAAAAATGTTTTTCTTAGTTTCTGATATAAAATTTTGCAAAGAGGCAATTTTTCTCCACTGATGTGCACTGATGAGGCCACACTAATGTGCTCTGATGAGGCCACACTGATGTGCTCTGATAGGCTGCACTGATGGGCACTGATGAGGTGTCACTAGTGGGCACTGCTGAGACACTGATATGCGGCAGAGATGGGCACTGATAGGCGGCAATGATGGGCACTGATGGGCACTAATAGGCAGCACTGAAGGGCACATATATGCAGCAGTGATAGGTGGCACTGACTGGCAGCACTGATGGAAATTGTTTGGCATTTAATAGGTGGCACTGTTGGGTTGCACTGGTTATCAGTGTAGATACTTTCACACTTGCCAGTTATCAGCAGTATTTTCCTCACGTTGTGAATGGACACAGATGATAACGTGGTTAACGGCCGCTGTGATTGGCCCTCTGCTGTGATTTGTGATTAACATATCCTCCCATGAATAGAGATATTCCTAAGTAGTAATACATAATCCTAAATACATTTCTATTACAGCATAGCTGTTTTACTTTATATTCATATGAGCCCATATATATATATATATATATATATATATATATATATATACACATATATACAGTTGTGTTCAAAATAATAGCAGTGTGTTGAAAAAAAGTGAATAAAGCTGAAAATTCTTCTAATAGCTTTTATTTCCATTCACACAAATGCATTGGGAACACTACACATTCTATTCCACATCAAAACATGAAGAAAAATATATCAAATTTATGTTGTTCCTCTAAAAAAAATTGAAGAAAAGTGAATATTAGACTGTTAAAAAAAATAGCAGTGTTTGTATTCTTCTTTACAAACTCAAACATTCACTATATAAACTGAAAAATGTTTGAAGATTTTGCTTTTTTTTTAATCACTTAATTAATATTTAGTTGTATAACCATTGTTTCTGAGAACTGCTGTACATCTGTGTTGCATGGAGTCAACCAACGTCTGGCACTTGTGAACAGGTATTCCAGCCCAGGATGATTGGGCTATATTCCACAGTTCTTCTCTATTTCTTGGTTTTGCCTCAGAAACTGCATTTTTGATGTCACCCACAAGTTTTCTATTGGATTAAGATCCGGGGATTGGGCTGGCCACTCCATAACGTCAATCTTGTTGGTCTGGAACCAAGATGTTGCACGTTTACTGGTGTGTTTGGGGTTGTTGTCTTGTTGGAACACCCATTTCAAGGGCATTTCCTCTTCAGCATAAGGCAGCATGACCTCTTCAAGTATTCTGATATGTTCAAACTGATCCATGATCCCTGGTATGTGATAAATAGGCCCAACACCGTAGTATGAGAAACATCCCCATATCATGATGCTTGCGCAACCATGCTTCACTGTCTTTACAGTGTACTGTGGCTTGAATTCAGTGTTTGGGGGTCGTCTGACAAACTGTCTCCGGCCACTAGACCCAAAAAGAACAATCTTGCTTTCATCAGTCCACAAAATGTTGCGCCATTTCTCTTTAGGCCAGTCAGTGTGCTCTTTGGCAAATTGTAACCTCTTCAGCATGTCTTTTTTTCAACAGTGGGACTTTGCGGGGGCTTCTTGCAGATAGCTTGGCTTCACATAGGCGTCTTCTAATTGTAACAGTACTCACAGGTAACTTTAGACCTTCTTTGATCTTCCTGGAGCTGATTGTTGGCTGAGTCCTTGCCATTTTGGCTATTCTTCTATCCATTTGAATGGTAGTTTTTCGCTTTCTTCCACGTCTTTCAGGTTTTGATTGCCATTTTAAAACATTTGCGATCGTTTTAGCTGAGCAGCCTATCATTTTCTGCACTTCTTTATATGTTTTCCCCTCTCCAATCAACTTTTTAATCAAGGTACGCTGTTCTTCTGAACAATGTCTGGAACGACCCATTTTCCTCAGAATTTTAGAGAGAAATGCACTGTAACCAGCATGTACAACATTTGCTGCCTTCCTTCCTTAAATAAGGGCAATAATTGCCACCTGTTTTTCAAAGAATGAATGACCTCACTAATAGAACACACTGCTATTATTTTGAACATGCCCCTTTCAATGAGTGATTCAATTACACAGAATCAGCAGCATGCATGTCATGACTGTTGGGTCTGTTGGATTTCTATTACTCTACTACACCTGCTAGTAAATTATTTGCCATGTAGAAATATAATTTCTACCAAAAACAGTGATTGATCAGGTTAGTGATGTCTGACTGCTATTATTTTGAACACAACTGTATATATATATATATAAAAACACTGCTGGAAAACTTTGCTGACCAAAAAGAGCATTTGAGCAAGGCTGCATTTGGACATATAGACAGAAGCCAGGCCTTCTGGAGCACTGTACTGTAGACTGTAGGGGGAAATATGAATTACGTTTTACATAATTCCAGATTCCATGGGAATGCAATGACGAGGAGGGTTTTCAAGTGAATGGTGCTCAGGAAGGAGAGGCTCTGAGGGACAGTGCTGTGCAAAAATCAGCAGCTATTTACATAGCTGCTAATCAGTGACTGTAGGTGGAGAAAACCACAGCGACTGGTTGCTCAAACAGAAAATACAATTCAAATGAAGCATAAAGGCAAGCACAAGAGTAATAATGGACTGAAAAAAAAAAAAGAGCATTTTTGCCCAAGGTTGACTGGAGTTCCATTTTGGGTCCTAAATATGTTATGAAATATCAATAACTTTATGACCTATATCAGTGGTTGTTGGACTGTATAATTTACCCTAAAGCAGGTACATTACTGATGCCTTTGAAATATGGGGAAAGGAAAAAACTGTATGTTATCTTTTAACCAAACTGACATATATTAACCATGACAGATCCCACTGACAGGAAACATTATTATGTAACATTATAAATATTATTATTAGTATGTAATATTATAATCTATAACATGTATTATGTGCCCTATATTAGTTTCACTGATTGCCAATTGTTCTGTAAATGGATGAATATAGTACATGATACCAGGAGCAAATCCCCCGATATCCTATCCACTGGTGGAATTAAGTTTTTAGTACTACATGTATACAAGTCCACAAGAACCCCTAAATACAAGGTTGTGGGGATATGGTTTGCAATATTTTTGTATGTATATGTGGTTATTTTGCGTATTGTTTAGAGCTAAATCAGGTACTACTGAACATACAATTGATTATTATATTTGTAAATACCAAGCCAACAGTGTTTACATGCAGGTGGACTCATAATAATATACAATAAGCAATATAGACAAATATATATATAGTTTGTGTTTTTGTACAAAAATAAACTAATAGTGTAATAGAAGTGTATTTAGGATTATATAACATTACCTAGGAATATCTTATTTAGCTGGATACAGTGTGGGTATTATACACTTTAAAGTGGTTTTACATCCTTACATATAAACCCAGTGAAGTGACTGACCTCAGATGATACACAGAGATGAAACAAATCCTCCTTCTGTTCTCTACATCCATTCAAACTGCTGTATTTATAAAGCTTGTCTAAGAGTTCAGAAAAAAGGGGGCACTTTTCAGAGCTCAGCGAGGGGAGCTCTGAGAGCTGACTGGAGGGAAAGGACACCCCCATGTCCACAGCACACCGGAACAGAGCTGAGGCTGTCAATCTGCAGGTGGTCCCTTCCCTGTCAATATTTTTCTCTTGGTGTTGCAGTGCTGATTTATGCAGCTATACAATGCACTTGAAGACTTCTATAGCCCAGACAGTCCATTGGCAGTTGACTGATAGACCCTGTGCTGACTGTTCCCTTAGAGGAACATCACCCAGATATCCCACTATGGGGAAGCCCTGAGAGCAAAGTAGAGCTAGAACAGGGGCTAGAACCTTGCTGAAAACTCAAGCCACAGTGGACAGGCCAAAGGGAAGGCTAACAAAGTGATAATGGTGCATGACCACAGCAAAAATGCAAACAGCGTTTGTGCCAGGAAGATGGGGACATGCAAAAAAGGTATCCTTATCGGTCACATTGGCCAAAACGTCCCCTGGATGAAAGGAAGCAATAACTGACATGGCTGCTTCCATACAGAATTTTGTGGAGGCAGAGACCAAATTCCAGGCCTTGCCTTGGAGGCCTGAGAGAAACAAAAGAAATCCTTAGTTTAGGAAGTAGAGAGTTTCACAGAAGGAGTTTTTGGCTTCTTTTTCTGGGTATTTAAGGCCCCGGGGGCAGGGGTGTATTTACCACAAGGCAAACAAGGCACTTGCCTAGGGCAGCATTTTTCAGGGGGGGCAGCACCTCCCCCAGAACAAGGGATGGAAGAAGTGACATGTGCGCCATGGGAACCAGGTGGGATCCAAGAGAGGCTGCAGCCTGCTTGATGATGTATGTAGAGCCTGACTCTCATTCTCAGGGATGTCCGGAGCTGTGAAGATGGGTGTATTTCTCTCTATCGTCAGGGAAGGGGGGGGCACGGGTGTTGGTGAATATCAGGCTCTTTCTGCAGGAGGGGGGAAGGGAAGGTAGTGTTGGTCAGTGTCCGTGGGGAGCAGACAATTTTTGTGTTGCCTGGGGCAGATGATTTTTGTGTTGCCTAGGGCAGCACAAAACCTAAATACACCACTGCCCGGTGGCTGTCCTTACAAATAGAGTAAGTCTGGGATAAATAAAGTAAGCACCAAGAAAGTTCTTTTTAGACAAGGTCAAACGACCTACTCAGCACATATGATTCCTGAGGCTCTGTGGTATCCCAATAAGCAGCCTGTAATGTACAGAATGCAGAGTACATGCTTGCTTAGCTAGTCTTCACCCCCCTATAAGGGATTTTCAGGGACAGGGTTTCACCCAATGGGTGCACTGTGTCCCTGGACCTATTAAGCACTCTTTAGCTGTCTCACACATTGCAAATAGGTACCTAATTGAATATCTTCAGCAGAGTTCAGTGCCAAAATGCACATTACAGGCTGACCCTTCTTTTTAGTGTAGTCTGAGTAGGGCTTCCTATGGCACTGTTGATGATTACCTGATGCAAAAAGCTGCAAAGTGAGCACCTTTTGACTTTGCAGCTACAGAAGAAACTTTGCTAGAAGAAATTGGAATCTTAACTGAAAAAAAAAAAAGAAATGATGTGTTTTTTTTTTCCCTCAAAGAAGCTAAGACAGGCTGGGAGCAGGAGGGGTTTTAGTGCACTGTCCTTTAAACTTTGTTTGCCAGGAGATTTGTTCCAATCTCCTAAAGGCAGTAGCATAATCCAATGTACCTGCATACTTCATCCTGTGTGCCCTAATGTACAATTGTATGTGCTGGTGATATTCTCCTTTGCTAATGTACAATTAGGAGAATATTTTGTATT
>CATNWA010005442.1:0-29119 GCA_951230385.1 Staurois parvus | reverse complement strand
GCCTTTAGTAAATAAGACTTTTTTCCCACTTCTTCCAGTATTGATACATCCCTAGCTTCATCCTTGTCCTTATTTCTTGTTTAAAATCTTTAGCTGGAATTATGACATTGGGAGTAATTAGTTGTTGTCAAAGCCTTTTATGAATGGAGCTATCTGCTGGAAGGGACTAATCATCTTGTAACCATTCTCATTGATCATAAAAATTTGGAATTCATGTATTCTGCCAAAAGATTGTCTTCTAGACAAGCATGTCGGTCTCTATTTTTCCAGTGTAAATCTTATTATCAACCTGAGTCTGAGCCTCTCCACAAAGGCAATTCTGAATGTACAATCCTGCCTCAAAAGAGCATCCTAGGGGCCACAAGTTCCAAGACATTTTTAAGTCTGCTCAAAGAGGGGAATGAGAATGACCCACATTAACTTTGAGTACAAGAATGGCTTTTGGACTCAAGCACATCACCTGTATGTACCTGAATTGGTTTAGGTAGAAGCTCTTAGGTTGGTGCATGACTCTAAACTTGCTGGGAATTTTGGGGTTTCTAAGATGGAAGAACTTTTATCACATTCCTTTTGATGGCCTGGTTACAAGAAAGATGTCTATGTTACCTTGTGTCTGACCTGTGCTTGCAATAGGACACCACAACAGGGGTTGGCTACTTGATGGGGCTATCCTGAGGATAGTGACCTGTTACTAACAAACAGCAAAACCCATCTCCTCCATCAGGAGCTCTGGTTAATATCAGTTAGTGCTTAGACTCCCAGCTACAGGTGAGTCCATTGTCATATACTGGGTTCACCTGCTTGTGGGTTCTACTGCTATAGCTACTAATCTCTGAGCCTGACTGTGATACTAACACTAGCCCTCCAGAATCTAAACCTTACATTAACTTCCCCCCTTTACACTTATGCACTTATACCTCCTTGCAGCCCAAAACCTCAAACTAGCCTTATCTACCACATGGAAGAAAAATATATTTTAAATACATTTTAAAAATATTCTTTCCAAATATATTGACATATATTTGAAATACTACAATTGTGGCCGTATTCAAGATATATATATATATATATATATATATATATATATATATATACATACTGTATGTTGAAATGCGTTTTTTATATATTACACAATACATGAAAAAAATTTTTAAAAATATATTTTTTTTTAAATATACTCTTCTGATTTTTATTTACATGCAAAAAATTCATTTTAACATGTTTTGTACATATATTTGTAAATGCATTCTAAAAATGTAGATTAAATGTATTTTTGAAGCCATACAGTATATTTGAAAATTTATTTTTTAAAAATATTTTTCATATATTTTGTAATATATACAAAAAAGCATTTCAGCATGCAGTATATATATTTTTGGAAGTATATTGAATACATATTTGGGAAGAATATTTTTTAAATATATTTAAAACATATTTTTCTTCCATGTGGGCTGTAACCTTCACACTCACCCTCCCTGCTTCTCCAATCTTCACTATAATTCTCCCTGTAATCCCAGCCCACATACTAAGGCTGGCCATAGCTGGATCTTTTTTTTATTATTTAGTCAGTGGGCAGATTCTTCTATCCAATTGTAGTAGACAGAGGGGACTCTCCGCTGTCAGAATACACTAATCTAGGAAAATTTTCTGACAAGCCCTTTCGACAAAATACAATCATTTGGTCAACTTCTGTCAAGCAGAAGTGGCCACACATGAATCGAAATTCAGCCAGTTCCTGCTGAATTTCAATCCATCTATGACCAGCTTAACTCTCTGACAGGGGTGGACTGACCATTTGGAAACTCGGGCACTGCCCGAGGGCCCGGGGTCAGTAGGGGGCCCCATGAGAGGCCCCTGGTACCTTTTTTCATAGGCTTTTTTGAGTTTGGGCAAGGACACAGGGGCCCCATGATCCCCTATTGCCCGGGGGCCCCATGAGTTGTCAGTCCGCCCCTGCTCTGATAAATAAACATAATACATTTTTGTTCTTTTTTTTACATATTGATCCCTTCTGTGCCTTGATTACAAAAATTAAAGTTGGCCATACATTTATAGATTTTTTTTGGAGGCTGAATTAAAGAAATCCAACATATTTCTCCATCCATGCTAAACAGCTCAGATGGGCAAATCACCAGTTGCTATTATATAATGACAGCCAGCTGTCAGATAACCCAAACTGTGCCTACATTTGATTGGAAGCAGGTGTTTGGCTGACAGTTGACTGCCTGGCTGTTTTTGATTTTTCATTTAACGAATGTTGGGAAGATTGGTGATTACAGGACCACCAAATGATCACATTTTGCCCAGTTTTATTAGGAAGTAGACAAAATTCACTTAGTGTATGGCCAGCTTTACCTTCCTTACTGTGAAAGATAATGATTCTGAAGTCCTGGCATTGGAATCTCTGAGTTTAATATCTTTAGGACTTGCTATGTTCTGATAAGGTTTTATTTCAGTCTTTAAATGTACTGTATATGTATAAACACCTCCCAATTTACTAAACACACATAATAGACACTGCCTAAAAATAATTGTTCCTTGCAAAGCAATAAGAAAGTTGTCTTTTAAAGCATCTTAAGTAATAACCATGCTCTTTAATCAGTCACGGGGACAGTCTGGATTGGTACTATCCAGAAAAATACAGAAGCAAATGTCATGTCCTCTGAGGGAGCCACTTACCTTTCTGCAAAGTTGCAAATCACAAAACGTAATGCTCTTTAGAAACGTACTCCAATTTTTTTAATTCTTTTTTAAATTAGAAGTCTGAAATTGAAAAATACTAGTATTTGAAGGTCAAAGGATTAAATTTCACAGCGGAAAGCCCAGGGTTTATTTAATCTATCAGGAAAACTGAAAGGGGTACAAGGCATCTCTGCAGTCTAAAAACTATTTTATTTTTTGAAGAAACAATTTCAGGTAACAAGTAAAATTGTCAAACTGTTAAGCTGGCCATACACTGATTGTACTTTTTTTTTTGTTCAGCCGGCAGGCTATACAGCATGGATTAATGAATCTTTGTATTTTGACAGTCAGCCCTGACTACAATGAAAATATCTGATGTCAACATATCCTGATCTTTTTATTGAGAGAAGTCAGGTGGGAGGTGGCAGACTGGGCTGCCCACTAAGTAGTGTATAGTCAGCTTTAGTGTAATTCATGAAGCATTGCTGTGAATAGAGTGTTTACTCATTAAACGTTAAACTGAGTTCTGCATAAACCACACCTCCCAACAGTCTCGTATTGGGCAGGACTTTTCCTCATGTTCACCTTTGTCCCACGGTACCGGTGTACAGGGGTTTTTTCCTGCATTACTCTATGTATTCTTTATATGTTAACTTCCAGCCGAGCAGGACCTGCAGCAGTGTGAAGTGTGAATGTCTAGCACAGCCAGGGATTGGGGGCAAGCCAGAGGGTGTTACAGTCACAATGAGAGATAGTATGCAGCTGTCAACTCTGACCTGTTATCTAGGGGATGGGCAAGTCAAATATACATGTCCACACACATCTAAGCTAGGATTGTCTAGTCTTGGGTGCAATGCCTGGCTATAATACCTTGGTCCTGTGTCCCAGTTGTGAGAAAGCGGTTCTCTGATGGAATTGCGGAATTGGAGTGACAGGTGGTCCATCACACTTCTGTTCTAAAATTTTGATTAACAGCATACAGGAGCTGAGGCAAGAATGCAGGCATCAGATGAATAACAAATGAGTGCAGCCGAGCAGAACCTGCAGCAGTGTGAACATCAAGCACAGCCAGTTATTGGCCAACAAGCTGGTGGGGGTACTGCTGCAATGAGAGAGAAATGCAGCTGTCAAGTTCAACCTGTGATGTTGGGGATGGGCGTGGTCGATACGCATTTTGGGAGCAAACAAGCTGGTGGGGTTATGGCTGCAATGAGAGAGAGTGCAGCTGCTAAGTCCAACCTTTGATGGTGGGGATGGGTGGGGCCAATATGCTCTGCCCCCTTTTAAAAACAACCGTTTATGGGGCAATAGCCGGCATTTATACAGTGCCAACCAGGAAAAGGGTGGCAAGGGGCAGGACCAATTGGAACTACTGTATGTGCAATGGTGTATAATTCTGGTTTATTATACACCGCTGCGGGTGCACACGCAATAGCTCCAATTGGTCCTGCCCCTTGTCACCGTCTATCCTGGCCAACAATGTATAAATGCTGTTTGTCTATGTAGTGCTTGCTTCACAAAGGGGGCGGAGCCCCCAAAATGTATATTTGAAGTGTCCTTCATTCTGAAGTTCAAAATCTGGGAGGTATGTATAAACCGTTGCAGTCATGTTCTAGAAAGCTTCTGATATGTGAGGTGGTTGAGCCTGAATATGTGCTATGTAATCGGTTTTTCTTGATGATTAATGTATCATTAGATTCAAGAAGGTAAGCAGTATTTAAGCAGGACTTTTTAAGACAACCTGAGCTACAAGGCTTAATGAATATGTAAACAACATTTCATATTCCTGTTATATGCCTGCTGTGTCTACTTGTATGTAAACTTATCCTGTTATCTTTGTATTACTTCCTTTGTGTGAAATCTCTGGTGTTTCTCCCAGTCCCTCTGATTTCCTGCTTTCCTATTAAATCTAAACCACCAGAGTGCTCCTTCCCTTATCCACCCAGGGGGTAGAGGTGTACTCACTGAGATCTTCTCCTGTACCACTTGAAGAATAGCCGCTGCTACCAGGCCTATCAGCTGGGCTGCTCCTTGCCTGCCATACAGGTGGTCCTCTCTCAGGAGGCCAGTGAGTCCTGAGTTTTCCTCCTTTCCAGCTCCAGGCTCGCAGGCAGGCTCCATCCCACTAGGCCTCCTGGCAGCCTTTTTCCTCCACTTCACATCTTCCTGCTCCACACTCCTCTCCCCCACCACACTTCTGCTACTGAACAGGCTTTTCCACTATTAAGGGAGTCCCAGCCCCTTGCCAAGTCCTGTTGCCTCCTGTTGGGGATTGGCTGAGGTTCCTCAAGAGTGTAGCCAGCCACTCCTCAGATCCGCCAACTGCCTCCAAGGCCCTCCTCCGAAAGCCTCAGAGCAGGGGGAAATTCCAGAGGGGCTGACCTGCAGAGTCTCTCAGTCCTGACCAGAATTTGATCCCTCTGGCTATCGAACCTGAACCTGCTCCTCACTAACCATTAGGGTATAGCTCCCTTTAGCTAAACTAGGAGGGTGCTACATGTTAATTGTATGGTAAGTTGCGCTATACATTGATAATGTCTGTTACCTAAGTATTCGTTAGCTAGGCCTACTCTGTCAGCTCATATTTGTAATCCTGGTACAATAAAAGTCACAAGACCGTACATTGTCATGTGCTGTCTGAGAATGTACAGCGTATCCAAACCCCCACCAAAAATGTAATATATTGCATCTTACCAATTGGCAGTGTTAGCTTTCGTATATTGATTGATTGATTTGCACGTAGTGATCTGGCCAGTAACACACTTACTGTCTTAGGGTGCCTCCACTTCTCTAGAGGAGTAACAATGACACCTTTGCGCAGCAGCATTGTTAATTAAGGGAGTGGATAGTGTTAGATGTTCTAGCAGATTTTGATGGACTTAACTAATTAATTAAAACCAATCTTCAGCTAACACTGAAACAGTTATAGCAACAGTTTTTTTTGGGGGGGGGATAAATGTTTTACATAAATTAATAAAAGCTAATCATTGTAAGCACCCCTGGCAGTGTTAAATGGTTTGTCTCAGTCCTCTAATGGCCATATTTGCTGGACAGCTTGGTATGATAGAAGGATGGAAAATATCAGACTTACTGGCTGGGTTAACAGGTAAAAAAAGAACAATAACATTTTTAAAAAGGAAAACTAATGCAGTCATTACGTTTAAGAATTTGTAAACTGCAATACAGTCATGGCCGAAATTGTTGGCACCCTTGATATTTTTCCTGAAAATCAAGTATTTCACACAAAAAAGGTATTGCATTAACACATGTTTTGCTATACACATGTTTATTCCCTTTGTATGTATTGGAACAAATATAAAACAGAGGCAGAAAAGCAAATATGACATAATGTCACACAAAACCCCAAAAATGGGCTGGACAAAAGTATTGGCACCCTTAACTTAATATTTGGTTGCACACCCTTTGGAAAACATAACTGAAATCAGTCGCTTCCTATAACCATCAATAAGCTTCTGACACCTCTCACCCGGAATTTTGGACCACTCTTCCTTTGCAAACAGCTCCAGGTCTCTCTTATTGGAAGGACACCTTTTCCCAACAGCAATTTTAAGATCTCTCCACAGGTGTTCAATGGGATTTAGATCTGGGCTCATTGCTGGCCACTTCAGAACTCTCCAGCGCTTCTTTGCCATCCATTTCTGAGTGCTTTTTGACGTATGTTTGGGGTCATTGTCCTGCTGGAAGACCCAGGATCTTGGACGCAAACCCAGCTTTCTGACACTGGGCCCTACAGTGCGACCCAAAATCCTTTGGTAATCCTCAGATTTCATGATGCCTTGCACACAGTCAAGGCACCCAGTGCCAGAGGCAGCAAAACAACCCCAAAACATCATTGAACCTCCACCATATTTTACCGTAGGTACTGTGTTTTGTTCTTTGTAGGCCTCATTCCGTTTTCGGTAAACAGTAGAATGATGTGCTTTACCGAAAAGCTCTATCTTGGTCTCATCTGTCCACAAGACGTTTTCCCAGAAGGCTTTTGGCTTACTCAAGTACATTTTGGCAAACTGTAGTCTTGCTTTTTTATGTCTCTGTGTCAGCAGTGGGGTCCTCCTGGGTCTCCTGCCATAGCGTTTCATTTCATTTAAATGTCGAGCGGATAGTTCGCGCTGACACTGATGCTCCCTGAGCCTGCAGGACAGCTTGAATGTCTTTGGAACATGTTTGGGGCTGCTTATCCACCATCCGGACTATTCTGCGTTGCAATCTTTCATCAATTTTCCTCATCCGTCCACGACCAGGGAGATTAGCTACAGTGCCATGGGTTGCAAACTTCTTGATAATGTTGCGCACTGTGGACAAAGGCAAATCTAGTTCTCTGGAGATGGACTTGTAACCTTGAGATTGTTGATATTTTGCCACAATTTTGGTTCTCAGGTCCTCAGACAGTTCTCGTCTCCTCTTTTCTGTTGTCCATGCTTAGTGTGGCACAGACAGACACACAATGCAAAGGTTAAGTGAACGTCTCTCCTTTTTATCTGCTTTCAGGTGTGATTTCTATATTGCCCACACCTGTTACTTGCCCCAGGTGAGTTTACAGGAGCATCACATGCTTGTAACATTCTTATTTATCCGCAGTTGTGAAAGGGTGCCAATACTTTTGTCCAGCCCATTTTTGGAGGTTTGTGTGACATTATGTCGAATTTGCTTTCTTTCCTCCCTTTTTTTGTTTTGTCCCAATACACACAAAGGGAATAAACATGTGTATAGCAAAACATGTGTTAATGCAATACGTTTCGTGAGAAATACATGATTTCCTGGAGAAATATCAAGGGTGCCAACAATTTCGGCCATGACTGTATATTACATTTTTGGGGGTTTAACACCACTTTAAAGGAACTATGTGGAGGTTTTGCATACATTTCCCTTATTTGTTATGATTAGGACTAAATAGTATGCTTTTAGTTGGGTAAATATTCAATACTGAAAATTTATATTTTCCATGATAATTTACAACTAGTATGGCTTTAGGTGCCTTCACATGGCCACCTTTCATATCTACTTTTATCTACTCCAGAAAAGACCTATTATTTACAGAGTTCAATAACTCAACCTGAAATTTACACAAACAACTGAATGAATTAAAGTAATGACTCCCCCATTTCCCTCTTGCCCAGTACTAATCACTTCATACACATTTTTAAAAGAGAAAGCTTAAAGGCAAACAGCTTATGCTCTGCTTTCTCATTACAGAAATTTTAAAATCTTGTGTCATGGGTGCACCCTGTAAAAAAACACACATATAAAACACCTGAAAATGTATACACTGAATAAAAGATAAATAGAATTGACCAGAAACATTGTAGTTATTATTGTGGCATTGTAGGCCAGAAATGAATGCTTGTAGGAACATCATAGACAACCTATTTTAGTTATCTAGTCGGTCTTGGTAATCAAGTCTTCATCTCAATGGTCATCTGCCATATCATTGTGTGCCTATGGTTTCTGCTTCATGTGGTTACTTGTAACAGGTGAGGCTCCCATTCTGAATTGGAGGCTATTACTGAGATTGCCACTGCCAAGCTCTGAGAAGTGGTGCTAACTCCAGGACAAGATGCTGCATAGGTGTGTGTAGCCCCAGACTTAGTGAAATTTTTGTGACAGACATCAGACATTTTGACATGCCCTCCTGAAAGGATAAGTGCAGTTTCCCACATAAAAATGCCATGTTCACACATCATGCTGTTTTTTTGTTATTCAATATGTAACATACAGTGACCTGGAAACCCACATGGCCATGCTTTCTACAGTTGAGCCCAGAATATGCACAATGGGGGAATATTGGGGTTGACACATAATATACTGTAGCAGCTGTTCTTCACCAGGGCAGTCCTTGAAATTAGAGGTTTGGACTAAAAGAAGACTATTGCATATAGTTGGTTGGTTGGTATGACAATTTTTGGAACTATATTTACTGTATGTGTAAGACAAGATCAGATGTTTTTTATGCTACTAAAATTTGTTATAGCTAAAAATAACAACATAGAACATTATGTGCTTGTGTATTCCACATTATAGAAGATTTGTTCAGGCTGTGTTAGTACAATATTTATGCACCATAGCTATTCTGTAAAATAAACATTATAACAGTGATTTATGCTCGATGTTTACTCTGTAGGCAGCTGTAACAATATTTTACGTGTTTGTTTTGTTGTTTTATGTGCTGAATCAGAGGTTCATCTGTTTTCCATAGATCTTTAAGATATCTTTTTTTGGCAGCAGAAGAGAAGAGAGGATTTCCAGCTGTCTTCTATTTGCACAGTAGTCTCAGCTGGGATTACTGCATATGATAATAATATAAAAAATACTGCACCCCTAAAAAGGAACTGACCTCTGGAAACTGTGCACTTCACCAAAAAACAGGTAGAGGTCATGAGCATTGCCCTTGGTCTACCTGCAGCTGATTTTTTCACTCTACTAACTACTAACTAACCAAGCGTTGTTCTGCACTTTGTCTCTGAGAGAAGGCAGCCATCTTGGTAGAGGCAGGGCTTTGCTTCATCTAGTAAGGAGAACAGTAAGCAGCACAGAAGTGACATCACCAAATCTCACTCCACATTTCCTGAGACTAGCAATCATGTAGTCAGGTGCAGTCTACATTCTCCACTGTAGGTGGTGCTCATATGGATCGGCAGTTCAGCTGAAGTCAAGAGAAACTTCTTTCTCTTGAAAGGGTTTCTCTATGATTCCCTTGGTACCCTGGAGCAGCTTTCGAGTTGGCTATGCTGCATCCAGGTGACCCTGGCAGCCATCTTGAGTCACTCAGAGTCTTCTTAAGTCCCTGCCCTCGGGTTTTGGAGTGCTTTGGCGAAGTGGCTAGTGTAGCGAGAACATACCCATCTGTCAGGTATAGTATTAGAGACAGGGAGAGATTCTGGAGGAGTAGGGAAAGCTTAAGGTCTATGTCTGCAACACCATAGGACCTCCCTTTGTGTTGAACCGGCAAGCCCACATTCCGCCCTCCTTGACAGATGCTCTCTTCAGTTTGGGCCTACTCTCTACTGACTCTCTGCTCCATTGACTAAGTTCCTAGTTAGGTAGGCTTCCTCACTGGGCTGTTATACTGTTATAAGTTTTTCAATACATCGGTTACTGCATTCGAGGCCTCTGTGTGTTTACTGCCACCAGACCAGGCTGCACCTACCCAACAATCAGAGAAAATGGTGTCTTAGATACCACACTATAGATATGCAGCTTTGAGGCTGTAGGCCCAGGAGTGTCTAGGTATAAAACCAAGCACATATTAATTACACGGGTTCTAATTATGGTGGTAATTAAACTCACTTAGTGCCTTATGTGCATAAAAGTTTCCTCAAACCTGTGTAATTAATATGTGTTCGGTTTTAAAGAGATGAGGTGGCAACCCTAACTCGCATACCAGTAAATACACTGCTATTTTTCTGGAGGAACATAACATACAAATGTATATTTTCAGGGTACTGCTTAGATTGAATTAACATTTCTACATGTTTCCTATACCATAGCAAATGTTCACTTTTTTCACTTGAAACAGTAGACAATGGTCACAGTTGCAACTTTGGGGTCTGTACTGGCTCTGAACAACCCTTCCAGCCAAAAATGTAATGTATTCACTGTTAAGCAGATGGCACAAGCCAATAGGTACTGCAATATGTAGTCAGAGTGCAGGGAATTTCTGCTTCTCTGTGCATCATCTGTCTTGTGATGTTACATGGAAAAGTGTCACTGTAATGCTGTCCTGCTACTTAGTTCAGTACCTCTGTTCACAGATACCATTCTTAATGGACCACACGCAGCCCATTTAAAAGGACCCTTAAAGTGTACCCAACCCCATAACCAAAACTTTATATATTGCAGCTCACCAGTCCTTTTATGTGGTGGCTGCATTAGTTTTTTTTTTACCTTATTTTCACCTGGTGATTCTGCAAGATAAGTCCTGTCTTTGGTGGCTACATTCACTCCATCATTCTATTCTACACTTGGAGAGCATCATTGTCAACTTGTGGAGAAGGTAGTGTTAGATGGACTGGTAGATTTAGATGAATTTCACTAACAAATGAAAGCCTAATTCCAGCTAACACTTCTAGGACCAGTTCACACCATAGCAACGCAGTCTAGATGCAATCCGGATGCATTGCTGTATGCACATTTTTTACTAATTTTTGATGCATTCCTGTGCATTTTAAATGTTTTTTGGTTAATTTTTTTCTCCTTTCTTTTTCTTCAACTTAATAAAGACAGTTGTGTTCTGGTGCATTTTTGGTGCGATTAGGTGTGTTCAGGTGCATTTTTGATGCATTTTACTGCTTTTCAGTACAGTTCAGTATAGAAAAAATGCAGCATGCTCTACTTTTTTTCTGGAATTGGAACACACTGGAACTCACTGCACTGTGAACTATGCATTTGGAAACCATGTAACCTACTATTAATGCATTTTAATGCAGAAAAAATGCACTGGACTGTATGTGGTGTGAACTGACCCCTAAAGCGGAGCTCCACCCAAAAGGGGAAGTTCTCCTTTAATGCCTTGTCACCCGCTCTCCATTAAGGATTGGCAACTTTAAGGAGCGGGTACCTGAATTTGACAGGTACCCACTCCCACTTCTGCTGTGATCGCCTAGGTGATCATAAGTGGAAATTTTCTTTTTTCCCCCCCCCCCCCCCACGTAGTCTTCTGGGACATGTGACAGGTCCCAGAAGACTACAGGGCCACTCACAAAGTGCAGCGCTTCTTGCACATGCGCAGTGGGCATTCGGCTGTGAAGCTACAAGCTAACACAGCTGGGCGCCCACACTAAAGATGCCGGCACCGGGGAGAGAAGACGGCCAGTGAAACCAACAGTGGTGAGGACGCTGCTGGACCGAGGGACAGGTAAGTGTCTGTATTTTAAAACTCAGCAGCAACAGTTTTTGTAGCTGCTGACTTTAATTTTTTTTTTTTCAGCTGGAACTCCGCTTTTAGGCAATTGAGGAAATAATTTTTTTCTTTTGGGATGAAGGCATTGCATAAATGAATAAAAGTTGAGCATTGTATGCGCCCCTGTTATTATTTCATTGATAAATGGTTTGTCTCAACACTTTAACCACATGTGGAAGATTTTACCCTCTTCCTGACCAGAGCATTTTTAGCTATTCAGCACTGTGCTATTTCAACTGGTAATTGCGCAGTCATGCAACACTGTACCCAAACAAAATGTATATCCTTTCTTCACACAAATAGAGTTTTCTTTTGGTGGTATTTTGCCACCACTGGGTTTTTATTTTTTTGCAATATTAACGCAGAAAGACCGAATATTTTGGAAAAAAAAACTATATTTTCTACTTTCTGTTATAAAAAAATATCCAACAAACTCAAATTTAGTCATAAATTTAGGTCAAAATGTATTCTGCTATATGTCTTTGGTAAAAAAAATGTGTGTGTATATTAAGTGGTTTGTGTGAAAGTTATAGCATCTACAAAACTATGGTATATCCTGGGATTTTACTTTCTGAGTTTCCTTTTTTTTTTTTTTACACATATTTGTCACTCAAATGATATACTGCTCACACATGCCATGGGCATATGTGGAATAACACCTCAAAACAAATTCTTCTTCCCCTCCTGAGTATGGGGATACCATATTTTTTGGCAGCCTAGCCACGTAGCCCCCAAAATCCAATGACCACCTTCAGGCTTTTAAAGGGCATATTTCCTCATGCCATGTCCTCACTACCTATCATGTACATGGTATCAGAGCCTGATATTATGAGGAAGGCCTCTCTTACACCTCTGACTCAGGGCCCCTGATAGTGTGAACAGAAGGCGCAGGAGTGCAAAGTGGCATGAGTGCCTATAAGTCTTGCTAGCAGAGCCAGGCAGGAGTAGTCATTCAGTGAAACAGGCAGGCTGGGTGGCAGCTGGCAACCAGAAGACTGAAGTAGGCTGGTAGTGACAGTAGCAAGCAGGCAAGGCATATACTGATAAAAGATAGTGAATAAGCAGGCACAGCTGGTAGGCAGATAAATCCTGACAACAGAAGGAGGAATAGCAGAGTCAGGCAGCCAGGGTCATACATTGGCAATACTGATCAGGTAAAGGGCACAGGTACAAGTGTGGTCAAGGTACAAGCTGGGTCAGGAGCCAATTAGCGGAGCAGTAGCCATTGGAGTAGGCAGAAGTAGTGCTCAGAAGACAAGCCAAAGTCAGTACAGGCAGAGTTCACTGAGTAGTCAAAACAAGTCAGTTCAGCCACTGGAGGATACAGGATCACAGGTTCTCAGGACACAGAAGACTGAAGATAAGGCAGCACTGAACCTAAGCACTGGCTCAGTTTAAATAGCCCATTTGACGCCACTATCTATCATGGATGCACATGAGCATGCTGCCGCGCACGTGCATGCGCACAAATATTTTTTGCATATAAGCATGTGCCCAATTCCTACGCTGACAATAAGGAATGTGGATTAGCCTGTGAAGATGCACAGACGTCTGCCCAGAGGAGCCATTTTGTCTACTGGCATGCCTATCCTGGCGCTACCTATCACAGTTTACGAGGCCCTGAAATGCTAGCATAGTACAAACAACCACCAAATGACCCTTTTTAGGAAAGTAGATACCCCAAGGAATTTGATAAGGTGATTATTTTGCAGATATATTTTTTGTCACAAGGTTTTTAAAAATAAAAAACTAAAAAAAAAAACTTTTAGTTTTTTTTTCCTTCATTTTCCAAAAACTTGTGGAAAAAAAAATAAAATCTTCCATGCACTCAGCATGCCTCTCAGCAAATACTTTCTAAAAAGGGGTCATTTGGGGGGTGTTTGAACTGTCCTGGCATTTTATGCCCAACATCAGAAGCTTATGCCACACATCACCCACTCTCGTAATCACTTGAAGACCAATTAATTTTTATTTATTTTTTATTTATTTTGCTTTTTTTATTTCTACACTGTCCCATTAATTTTTTTAAACACTGTTATTGTTATCATAGGTAATGTAAATATCCACTGTGATAGCAATAGGCAGTGACAGGTACTCTTTTCTGAGAAATCTATTAGACTCCATGGGGTTTATTTACTAAAGCTGGGGAGTACAAAATCAGACTCCCTTCTGCATAGAAACCAATCAGCTTCTAACCTCAGCTTGTTCAATGAAGCTTTGGCAATGAAACCTGGAAGCTGATTGGTTTCTATGCAGAAGGGAGTCTGATTTTGGACTCTCCAGCTTTAGTAAATAAACCCCCATATCTCTTCTCTGTCCTCAACCCCTTCACGCTGGCTGCACGCAAATGTGCGGCCTCCCGGTGTTTGGGCCTAGACGCTGAGCGGCCGCACATTTGCGTTCATATAACAAAAAATATATGTGCTGAGAGCGCGCACCCTGCACACTCCCAGCACACATGTGCAGTACTCACGGAAAGGTCCCGGTCCGCTCTTTCGATTGGGACCTTTCCCGATCATGTGACCGGCCGTGACATCACAACGGCCACATGAAACTAAGCCCCGCCCCGTCCTACCCACCTCCAGGCGCAGGAACTCCTCTTCACGCCAGGACGGCGTGAAGGGGTTAAAGTGTGATCAGATGCTTTCCCAATGTGGTGGGACAGGAGAGCCCAAGAAAGCCATGGAATAATGTGCCCCTGCTGCTTGTAAAAGCAATCCAGTGGCTAATTAGCCACTAGGATTCCTTTTACATAAAAGTCAGCCTCTGGTTGAAAAAAATGATTCCAGGATGATGCCTGCAGGCATCATCCTAGTATAACCACTCAAAGTCCAGCAATGTACCAGTATGTCACTGGTCCTTGTTGGACATATATGTAATGTTCTTTTTTTTCATGCAGCCTGTGAGCTAACAGATTCCAACATTCAGATTGATCAATGTAAATGAAGAATTCTCTGCCAAAAAATGAACCACCCAAGGTCCCCATGCTTGGGCATATATATATTTTTTTTAACTACAGATGAGAAATTTCCTCCAGTAGCCCTGCAAGCACTGACGTATGTATTCTGAAAGCATACACTGCTGCTGTCAGAATAAACAGATCAGTGTTGCAGCTAAATGGCATTCCTACAAAGCAAATAACAGTTAACAATAATACACAGTAACAATAAAACATTAACTAAATAGAACAACATTTTAAATTGAAATCTCTGCAAAAAAAAAAATTAAAATATATATTGCGAAGCAATGGAGCGATACACCCACTTACCACCCAGGCCCCCATGCTTGGGCATATACTTTTTTTGTTGTTTTTTTTTTTTTTACTGCGGACGAAAAATCTCCATCAACAGCACATAAAATTACACTGACACTGCACTTCTTGTTAGGGAAGGGGGGGACAAAGTGACTAAACACTGGTGCTGGCAGAAAACAGGGCTGATCCTACTAACACTGTGTTTTTGTGGACACTATTACTAAGGGGAGACTAGTTATGGTTTTGTTCTTGATCAATATACTGTCCTGTACAAACACTATATTAGTACTATACTAATGATGGCGGTGATCAGCAACCTACAGTGTGAGTGTGATAGTGTTCGGGCAATCTAATGCTAGCTGACCCTGGCTGGGAGAGGCACTAACTGACCCTGACACTATCTGATGTTGTTAATGGCAGTAATACAGTGATCAGTGAAAAATTCTATATACTGACACTGTACTAATGGCACTGGCTGGGTGATCAAAGGGTTAATAGGGGTGATCAAAGGGTTAAAAGTATTAATCTAACTTGGGTGCGTAAAATGCGTTGCTTTTACTCACAGTATGGTGTTCTCTCTTCTCTCCCTGGACCGAAAAGGGTCCAGGAAGTGAAGAACCAGCTGGGTCAGCAGGGTCAAAATTTGTTGGCTGGGACCTACTGATGAACTGCTCCTGCAGTGAATAACAGGGGGGTCGGGGGAGTATGCATGCTTTCTCAGAGCCAGAAATAGATTGCAATGTTTGATTTGCCCAGAGCCACTGCTTGCTCACAGTACATTGCAAGCGGGCGGTCTACAAGTAGTTAATTAAAATTAGCTTCTTTTCATTGCTTTGAACTGTCATGAATGGGTTAAGTTCATGATAGTTCAAAATACTAGCAATCTGTGATTGGCTACAACTACATTGGTACAGTATGCTGTGATTGGTCCAGGTTCCATGTGATAGTTGTCAGCCAATCACAGCTTGCTAGTAATGGAAACAAAGCTGAATCACATTGATTCATAACAGCTTTATTAACATTGTGATAATATGATTGCATAGAGATCACATAATCACCGGGTCCCAAGTACTGAGATCCGCATTCCGCTGTGTCCATGCAGCACCCCCATGTGTCTGTACAGGCAAAATTACATGCGGGTATGTCGTTTTGACTGTACATGACTACTAAGAACCCACAAATATTATATATTTTCTGAAAGCAGAGGCCCTGGAAAATAAAATGGTTATAGTTGCAATTTTGTGTGCAACAGAATAATTGCGCAGCCATTTTGTTAACACAAATTTTAAGGTATGAATTTCAGTGCACACAAACACAATATTATTATTATTATACAGTATTTCTATAGCACCAACAGTTTGCTCAGCGCTTTACAATACAACGGGAGACAATACAGCAACAATACAGTTCAATACAAGAGGGAAAGGAGGGTCCTGCTCCTCGAAGCTTACAATCTAGGAGACCCATTTGTTGTAAAAATATAAGAGATGATGTTGTGTCAAATAAATAGGTACCAAACATGTCAAGACAAAATTGCATGCAACCAAGAAATAGTGACTACAGTATCTAAAATCTTTCATTACATTTCTTTTCATTACAGATTATTAATGTGGAGTCAATCATTAATGATGGCCTTAGAATTATTGTTCATAAAGCATGGATCTGGCCCATGCTCTCTCTTCCCTCACTGGCTGTGATTGACAGTATCAGGAGCCAATTGCTCTCCCTGCTGCCTCTCTGTCCAATGAGGAGGGAGAGAGCTGCTGCTCTCATGCACATTGTTCGATCAAGATCAGGCTCAGGTAAATATAAGGGGGCTGCGGGAGATCTGCATGCAAAAGGTCTTTTACCTTAATGCGTAGAATTCATTAAGGTTAAAAATCATCTGCCTTTAGAACCACTTTGATGTATAAAAAGATCACAACAGCAAATACCTGCAAGAAGGTCAAACACAGCAGCATGAGCAGCAGGGGGAAACAGAAAGCAGCAGAGAAAGTACTGAGCAGAGAGCAGCAGTGGTATTACACAGTTAAAAAGGTGTTTGGTTTGTCATGACAGGCCACTGACTGTTTAAATATGCCACCAGACATAAGGCTCCACCCTTATGGTACAATTTAGGGTTATTCATACATATACAGTGTGTGGTTTTTGTAGTTTATTTAATAAATATACTATAAATTTATTATTATTTAATGAATATACTAAAGGAAAAATGTACATTATACTGATGGTCCTTACCGAAGAATATGGGGACCCAGGGACTATTATGCCTGCCCTGCTGCTGTGTATGTGCTGTAGCCTGCCCACTGGCTGTCCCACTGAGTCCTCCTGTGCACTCAGTTTTATTTGTAACACTCTTACAACTTAATATATGAAAAATAAAAGTGTATTTAAAGTCATCGGTTCTTTCAAGATTTAACTGTAAGGAAATATATTTTGGCTAAAGAACAGCAAAGAGACAGCAGCCCCATGTATTCAGCAAAGAGACATCTCCATATATCCAGCAAAGGTACAGCCCAAAATATTAAGCAAAGAGACATCCCAATCCAGCAAAGGGACAGCTCCAAATATTCAAAGAGATGGCCCCATGCAGTAAAGAGTCAGCCCAATCTAGCAAAGAGACATTCCCCAATATTCAGCAGACATTACAATCCCGCAAAGAGACAGCCCTCCCTGGTCACATTACTTAAAACCTGAACTGTCTGGGAGAATCTCAGGCAGGTGGCAAAACTAGGTGTCACCCCCCACCCTTTATAATACAGAGGGCCCCCATAGACACCCCCATTAGATCAGAGTCCACTTATATTTGCCCCTCCCATGGGGGTTTTCTAAGGACCATGCAATCACATTGCCTCCACCCTGTTTTACAGATGACGTTCTGTACTTTGGATCATGAGCTGTTCCAGGCCTTCTCCACACTTTTTTCTTCCCGTCATTTTGGTACAGATTAATCTTAGTTTCATCCATCCAAAGAATGCTTTTCCCAGAACTGGTCTGGCTTTTTTAGATTTTTTTTGGCAAAGTCTAATCTGGCTTTTCTATTCTTCAGGCTTATGAATGGTTTTCACCTTGTGGTGAACCCTCTGTATTTGCTCTCGTGAAGTCTTCTCTTGGTTGTAGACTTTGACAATGATACGCCCACCTCCTGGAGAGTGTCCTTCACTTGTCTGGATGTTGTGAAGGGGTTTTTCTCTACTATAGAAAGGATCCTGCGATCATCCACCACTGTTGTCTTCTGTGGACGTCCATGTCTTTTTATGTTGCTGAACTCACCAGTGCGTTCTTCTTTCCTCGGAATGTACCAAACTATTGCCACGGAAAGATAACAAATATTCTCCAATGATACAATAACAATATTCAAAGTTTTATTCAATAAGATTAGAAAACCACACAGAAAGTAGATACATTAAAACCACTTTTTATCATAACATTGTAGATTGACATCAGATGTGGGCTTGTATACTCTCGCCACCAGAAGACCACTTGAACAATGATACCTGGTGGAGAGGAGTAAGGAGGTTTATGAAGTTTACACTGACGAGAAATACCCAAAAAGACTTGCAGCTGTAATTGCAGCAAAAGGTGGTTCTACAAAATATTGACTCAGGGGGGCTGAATACAAATACATGCCACACTTTTCAGATATTTATTTGTAAAAAAACGTTTAAAAACCATTTATCATTTTCCTTCTACTTTACAATTATGTGCCACTTTGTGTTGGTCTATCACATAAAATCCCATAAAATTGCCTCCAAGCTTGAGAAGCTTGGAGGCAAACGAGAGCAGGGAGATGGGTCTTAAGTTATTCAAACAGGTGGGGTCCAGCGAGGGTTTTTTAAATATGGGGGTAACCAGTGCATGTTTGAGCGGGGAGGGAAATATGCCCATGGAGAGTGAGAGGTTGAAGGATGAAATCCTTGGACCCATTATCAGACCCTACGCTGGTGCAGTGGGTCCTGGGTTCCTCCTGGTGCAAGGCAATGCCCAGCCCAGCCTCATGTGGAGAGAGTATGTAGGCAGTTCCTGGAGGATGAAGGAACTGATACTATTGAATGGCCCCCATGCTCGCCGGACTTAAATCCAATAGAACACCTCTGGGATGTCATGTTTCGGTCCATCTGACGTGTCCAGGTTGCACCTCACACTGTCCAGGAGCTCAGTCGTCTTATTAGGAGCAAGCACCGACATTGTCAGGCATGCATACAAGCACATGGGGGCCATACAAAACTACTGAGTACCATTTTGAGTTGCTGCTATGAAATTTAAGCAAAATGGACTAGCCTGCTACATAATTTTTTCACTTTGATTTTGAGGGTGTCTATGAATTCAGTCCTCTGTAGGTTGCTAATTTAATTTCCAGCAAATGATGGGGCATCCTTACATTCCTAACACATTACCCAGTCCATATAAGTATAGATAGCCAGCATGATATTTTTCCCCATTGATATCTGATGTGTTTTCAAAGTGTTCCTTTAATTTTTTTGAGCAGTATAGTTATATGATTTGAGTTTGGTTTCCCTTAGTATTACTATATAGTATTACTACGCTAATTGTTTATATTCACAAAATTAACAGCATGCCCACTGTGGAAACCACAGGTTGCATTTTAGTGTCATGTATCTGCCACGCAGGGATTGATGAAGCTGCACAACCTATGAATAGCTCAGGGATTGTCCAGCTGACCTACCATCTTGCCCCAAGGGCCAGCAGCAGGGACTCCCTACATTTACTCCATTTAGCAGTAGTGAGCCAGAACCACACCCAGGAAAAAGTACATGGCTGCACTGCCAGGGATTTACTCCAGTGAGGTAGACAAATCTGCTCTGATCCATTAGTGTATGAGGAGGAAAAAAGATGTAAATTTATAAGTTAAGGTCCTGTCAGCATAGAGGGAGGGCTGTACTTAACCCACGTGTGTGCTGCGTTGTAGTTGTTGTTTTTTTTTTTCTTTCACATGGAGTTTTTTATGGGGTGGGGGGTATGATATTATTGAAATGTAGTGATTTAGTGAAAGTGATTGTAAATGCTCAATATTTTTTTTAAATGAAAACACAAAAAATATGGTATACTTATTATCTGCTCTGTGCAATGGTTTTGCACAAAGCAGCTCCGATCCTTCTATTCTTGGGTCCTGCGCCGGTACTCCTGCCCCCCCCCCCACCACTGAATGGCCCCAGTAGCAGGGGATTTACTACTGTGGGCTCACTCCTGAGCTGGCGTGGTGTGTCCACAGACATACAGAGCGGGGCTCAGACCCATCCCCGCTCCCAACTCATTGGCTGTGATTATCAGCAGCAGGAAACCAATGGCTTCCACTGTTGCCTCTGAGCCAAAGAAAAGAAAGGGAGAGAGCCCAGAGAGCCACTACTCTTGTGCACATCACTGGAATGAGAGCAAGCTCTGCATAGAATACATTAAGGTATAAAAAACCTTCTGCTTTTAAAAATACTAAGTTTTTTTTATGTTGATCCATACTGTCAACAAGATATGTATGGAGTATGGTTATATTTGTCTGCTACTCATACAGGAATGTTAGGAACAATGACAATGCAATTGCACAGCACTAAATCTCATCTGTGACATATGTTATTTGTAGGACACCACAGCAGTTATTATGCTATTGTCCTCCAGATGTGGCCACTGTGCTGTGTGATTGTTCCATGCACTGATCAGTGTTATGATCTGTGAGCTAGGTGATAATATGCCCATCCTATAGATCTAGTCATAGAGTCAGAAACTGAATGATTTACAGCCATTTATGGGGCAGTTGACTGTGGAACAAATAAGAAAGCAATGTCATGCCATTTTGTGCTATATTTAAAAACTCCATAAAGGACTATGCTCTGATCTACAGTAGCCCATAAAACAGTATTCTTTACTTACCAGTAAAATCTGCTTTTTTGGAGTACAGTACAAGACACAGGTTAGCTTGTAACTAGAGATGAGCGAATCGAACTTGGCGAAGTGGAATTCGTTTAGAAGATTAGGAAAAATTCGATTCGCGCCGAATCCGAAAATTAGCAGACTTCGGATGCGCGAATCGAAATTTTCCAAAAATGGTGGCGACATGTGTGGCGACGGAGCGGGGATCTCTGGGAAGGCGCGCAGACAAGGCGCGCTGACCCATAATGCATTCATTCATGACATGTGATCGCATTAGCCAATCAGCAACCAGCCAGCAAGCACTGTGTAATGGTCGAGCTATAAATTGCGGCCATCTTAGAATTCTCCATTAGCCTCCGGTCATTCAAGAGAGACAGACCTCTCTGTATTAGGGACAGAGTTAGGGCCAAAGAGACTTTAGGGCCACAGAATCGTTACTTAGGGACACAGAATTGTTACTCAGGGACACAGAATTGTTACTCAGGGGACAGACACACAGAATTGTTACTGAGGGACACAGAATTGTTACTCAGGGACACAGAATTGTTACTCAGGGACACAGAATTGTTACTCAGGGACACAGAACTGTTACTCAGGGACACAGAACTGTTACTGAGGGACACAGAATTGTTACTCAGGGACACAGAACTATTACTCAGGGACAGACACAGAATTGTTACTGAGGGACAGACACAGAATTGTTACTGAGGGACACAGAATTGTTACTCAGGGACACAGAATTGTTACTCAGGGACAGACACAGAATTGTTACTGAGGGACACAGAATTGTTACTGAGGGACACAGAATTGTTACTCAGGGACACAGAATTGTTACTCAGGGACACAGAAATGTTACTCAGGGACACAGAATTGTTACTCAGGGACAGACACAGAATTGTTACTGAGGGACACAGAATTGTTACTCAGGGACACAGAATTGTTACTGAGGGACACAGAATTGTTACTCAGGGACACAGAATTGTTACTCAGGGACACAGAATTGTTACTCAGGGACACAGAATTGTTACTCAGGGACACAGAACTGTTACTCAGGGACACAGAATTGTTACTCAGGGACAGACACAGAATTGTTACTGAGGGACACAGAATTGTTACTGAGGGACAGACACAGAATTGTTACTGAGGGACACAGAATTGTTACTCAGGGACACAGAATTGTTACTCAGGGACACAGAATTGTTACTCAGGGACACAGAATTTTACTCAGGGACAGACACAGAATTGTTACTGAGGGACACAGAATTGTTACTCAGGGACACAGAATTGTTACTGAGGGACACAGAATTGTTACTCAGGGACACAGAATTGTTACTCAGGGACACAGAACTGTTACTCAGGGACACAGAATTGTTACTCAGGGACACAGAACTGTTACTCAGGGACACAGAATTGTTACTCAGGGACAGACACAGAATTGTTACTGAGGGACACAGAATTGTTACTGAGGGAAACAGAATTGTTACTGAGGGACAGACACAGAATTGTTACTGAGGGACACAGAATTGTTACTTCAGGGACACAGAATTGTTACTCAGGGACACAGAATTGTTACTCAGGGACACAGAACTGTTACTCAGGGACACAGAATTGTTACTCAGGGACAGACACAGAATTGTTACTGAGGGACACAGAATTGTTACTGAGGGACACAGAATTGTTACTGAGGGACACAGAATTGTTACTCAGGGACACAGAATTGTTACTGAGGGACACAGAATTGTTACTGAGGGACACAGAATTGTTACTCAGGGACAGACACAGAATTGTTACTGAGGGACACAGAATTGTTACTCAGGGACACAGAATTGTTACTCAGGGACACAGAATTGTTACTCAGGGACACACAGAATTGTTACTCAGGGACAGACACAGAATTGTTACTGAGGGACACAGAATTGTTACTGGGGACACAGAATTGTTACTGGGGACACAGAATTGTTACTCAGGGACAAACACAGAATTGTTACACAGAATTGTTACTGAGGGACACAGAATTGTTACTCAGGGACACAGAATTGTTACTCAGGGACACAGAATTGTTACTCAGGGACACAGAATTGTTACTCAGGGACACAGAATTGTTACTCAGGGACACAGAATTGTTACTCAGGGACAGACACAGAATTGTTACTGAGGGACACAGAATTGTTACTGAGGGACACAGAATTGTTACTCAGGGACACAGAACTGTTACTCAGGGACACAGAATTGTTACTCAGGGACAGACACAGAATTGTTACTGAGGGACACAGAATTGTTACTCAGGGACACAGAATTGTTACTGAGGGACACAGAATTGTTACTGAGGGACACAGAATTGTTACTGAGGGACACAGAATTGTTACTCAGGGACAGACACAGAATTGTTACTCAGGGACACAGAATTGTTACTGAGGGACACAGAATTGTTACTCAGGGACACAGAATTGTTACTCAGGGACACAGAATTGTTACTCAGGGACACAGAACTGTTACTCAGGGGACACAGAATTGTTACTCAGGGACAGACACAGAATTGTTACTGAGGGACACAGAATTGTTACTCAGGGACACAGAATTGTTACTCAGGGACACAGAACTGTTACTCAGGGACACAGAACTGTTACTGAGGGACACAGAATTGTTACTCAGGGACACAGAATTGTTACTCAGGGACACAGAATTGTTTACTCAGGGACAGACACAGAATTGTTACTCAGGGACACAGAATTGTTACTGAGGGACACAGAATTGTTACTCAGGGACAGACACAGAATTGTTACTGAGGGACACAGAATTGTTACTCAGGGACACAGAATTGTTACTCAGGGACACAGAATTGTTACTCAGGGACACAGAATGTTACTCAGGGACACAGAACTTGTTACTCAGGGACACAGAATTGTTACTCAGGGACAGACACAGAATTGTTACTGAGGGACACAGAATTGTTACTCAGGGGACACAGAATTGTTACTCAGGGACACAGAATTGTTACTCAGGGACACAGAACTTGTTACTCAGGGACACAGAATTGTTACTCAGGGACACAGAATTGTTACTCAGGGACACAGAATTGTTACTCAGGGGACACAGAATTGTTACTGAGGGACACAGAATTGTTACTGAGGGACACAGAATTGTTACTCAGGGACAGACACAGAATTGTTACTGACACAGGTTACTGACACAGAATTGTTACTGAGGGGACACAGAATTGTTACTCAGGGACACAGAATTGTTACTCAGGGACACAGAATTGTTACTCAGGGACACAGACAGAATTGTTACTCAGGGACACAGAATTGTTACTCAGGGACACAGAATTGTTACTCAGGGACACACAGAATTGTTACTGAGGGACACAGAATTGTTACTCAGGGACACAGAATTGTTACTGAGGGACACAGAATTGTTACTCAGGGACACAGAATTGTTACTCAGGGACACAGAACTGTTACTCAGGGACACAGAACTGTTACTCAGGGACACAGAATTGTTACTCAGGGACAGACACAGAATTGTTACTGAGGGACACAGAATTGTTACTGAGGGAACAGAATTGTTACTCAGGGACAGACACACAGAATTGTTACTGAGGGACACAGAATTGTTACTCAGGGACACAGAATTGTTACTCAGGGACACAGAATTGTTACTCAGGGACACAGAATGTTACTCAGGGACACAGAATTGTTACTCAGGGACAGACACAGAATTGTTACTGAGGGACACAGAATTGTTACTGAGGGACACAGAATTGTTACTGAGGGACACAGAATTGTTACTCAGGGACAGACACAGAATTGTTACTGAGGGACACAGAATTGTTTACTGAGGGACACAGAATTGTTACTCAGGGACAGACACAGAATTGTTACTGAGGGACACAGAACAGAATGTTACTCAGGGACACACAGAATTGTTACTCAGGGACACAGAATTGTTACTCAGGGACACAGAATTGTTACTCAGGGACAGACACAGAATTGTTACTGAGGGACACAGAATTGTTACTGAGGGACACAGAATTGTTACTGAGGGACACAGAATTGTTACTCAGGGACAGACACAGAATTGTTACTGAGGGACACAGAATTGTTACTCAGGGACACAGAATTGTTACTCAGGGACACAGAATTGTTACTCAGGGGACACAGAATTGTTACTCAGGGACACAGAATTGTTACTCAGGGACACAGAATTGTTACTCAGGGACACACAGAATTGTTACTGGACACAGAGGGACACAGAATTGTTACTGAGGGACACAGAATTGTTACTCAGGGACACAGAATTGTTACTCAGGGACACAGAATTGTTACTCAGGGACAGACACAGAATTGTTACTGAGGGACACAGAATTGTTACTGAGGGACACAGAATTGTTACTCAGGGACAGACACAGAATTGTTACTGAGGGACACAGAATTGTTACTGAGGGACACAGAATTGTTACTCAGGGACAGACACAGAATTGTTACTCAGGGACACAGAATTGTTACTCAGGGACACAGAATTACTGAGGGACACAGTTACTCAGGGACACCGAACTGTTACTCAGGGACACAGAATTGTTACTCAGGGACACAGAATTGTTACTCAGGGACACAGAATTGTTACTCAGGGACAGACACAGAATTGTTACTGAGGGACACAGAATTGTTACTGAGGGACACAGAATTGTTACTGAGGGACACAGAATTGTTACTCAGGGACAGACACAGAATTGTTACTGAGGGACACAGAATTGTTACTGAGGGACACAGAATGTTACTCAGGGACACAGAACTGTTACTCAGGGACACAGAATTGTTACTCAGGGACACAGAACTGTTACTCAGGGACACAGAATTGTTACTCAGGGACAGGACACAGAATTGTTACTGAGGGACACATAATTGTTACTGAGGGACACAGAATTGTTACTGAGGGACACAGAATTGTTACTCAGGGACACAGAACTGTTACTCAGGGACACAGAATTGTTACTCAGGGACAGACACAGAATTGTTACTGAGGGACACAGAATTGTTACTCAGGGACTGAGGGACACAGAATTGTTACTGAGGGACACAGGGGACATTGTTACTCAGGGACAGACACAGAATTGTTACTGAAGGACACAGAATCGTTACTCAGGGACACAGAATCGTTGAATTAAAGAGTATGTCAGACAACACGCAGAGGAGTGGCAGAGGAGGCAATGTTTCAGGAGCGAGCAGACGTGGCAGCAGAGGAAGGGGTCGAGGCTGCACTAGTCGCAGCCAGAGGCCAGTGCTCCCCCGGTGTCATCCAGCGGTCGTGTCTCCACCGACAACCCTGCCGTCATCGATTGGTTGGCTCGGTCGTCTTCCTCTTCCCAGGTCACCTCTGACACCTACAGCCAACGGTCGGTGGGTACGTCAGACACAACCGTTAGTTGGCATGGCCCGGGAGCAAGCCCACTGAAATCACGTGTCCTCTACCTGCCCCTGTCCTTTGGTGTTCCCTCACCAAGCGAAGTATCGCATGCTGTGGGCTCAGCCCCCACTGTACAGTGAGGAAGAGCTAACAGAGGGCGGTCAGGAACGGGGGGAGACATCCGCCTCTTCAGCAGCCAGGCGAAGAAGTACTGGCGAGGAGAGTGGCTCGGTAGCCGGTCTAGAGACAGGTCTGTCTCCTGACCCACACGCAGCCGAGGGGGCTAGTAGTGAGGCGGAGACCCTAATTGATGATGATGAGGCTGATCGCACTTGGCAGCCTCGTCGTCATCAGGCTATTGCTTCCGCATCATCAGGAGAAGAGGGTGCCAGCTTGGCAGCGAGCAAAACAGTCGGTGGGTTGCCCAGGAGGCAGCAGGGTCGCAGCAGTGTCAGTGGAGGCAAACGGCCACGGAGTAGAGCACCAGCTCCACTGCAGCCTACCACCACGGCCCAGTAGTGGTGCCGTGTGCACGGAGGAAGTAGCAGTCAGCCAGTGAGGAGTAGCGGGGGCAAAGTTTCCTACTCGGCGGTGTGGCAATTTTTCGTCTCCCAGCTGCCCGAGGAAGTAAACGTAGCCGTATGTCGATCATGTCGACTATGTGGCCAGAAAGTCAAGCGTGGCCAGGGGGCCCCATGTCTCCATCGCCACACTCTGCCATGTGCCACTTTCAGGTCTCCTCACACTGCTGGTGGGTTCCATTTTGTCATAGGGTGCTGGCAGATTACGGGCCTCCCATTGCTGCTGCCAGGCCCGTAATCTGCCATGGGCCCCTGTACCGCTTTCCTCATGCTGCTGCCAGGCTGCCAGGTCCGTAATCTGTCATGGGTCCCTGTACGGCCTCCCATTGCTGCTGTCTCCATCGCCACACTCTGCCATGTGCCACTTTCAGGTCTCCTCACACTGCTGGTGGGTTCCATTTTGTCATAGGGTGCTGGCAGATTACGGGCCTCCCATTGCTGCTGCCAGGCCCGTAATCTGTCATGGGCCCCTGTACCGCCTCCTCATGCTGCTGCCAGGCCCGTAATCTGTCATGGGTCCCTGTACGGCCTCCCATTGCTGCTGTCTCCATCGCCACACTCTGCCATGTGCCACTTTCAGGTCTCCTCACACTGCTGGTGGGTTCCATTTTGTCATAGGGTGCTGGCAGATTACGGGCCTCCCATTGCTGCTGCCAGGCCCGTAATCTGTCATGGGCCCCTGTACCGCCTCCTCATGCTGCTGCCAGGCCAGTAATCTGTAATGGGTCCCTGTACGGCCTCCCATTGCTGTTGTCTCCATCGCCACGCTCTGCCATGTGCCACTTTCAGGTCTCCTCACACTGCTGGTGGGTTCCATTTTGTCATAGGGTGCTGGCAGATTACGGGCCTCCCATTGCTGCTGCCAGGCCCGTAATCTGTCATGGGGCCCCTGTACCGCCTCCTCATGCTGCTGCCAGGCCCGTAATCTGTCATGGGTCCCTGTACGGCCTCCATTGCTGCTGTCTCCATCGCCACACTCTGCCATGTGCCACTTTCAGGTCTCCTCACACTGCTGGTGGGTTCCATTTTGTCATAGGGTGCTAGCAGATTACGGGCCTCCCATTGCTGCTGCCAGGCCCGTAATCTGCCATGGGCCCCTGTACCGCCTCCTCATGCTGCTGCCAGGCCCGTAATCTGTCATGGGTCCCTGTACGGCCTCCCATTGCTGCTGTCTCCATCGCCACACTCTGCCATGTGCCACTTTCAGGTCTCCTCACACTGCTGGTGGGTTCCATTTTGTCATAGGGTGCTGTATGGCCTCCCATTGCTGCTGCCTCCACCGCCACACTGTGGCTCCACACTCTGGTTTTGGCCCCGTGACTGCCCAAATGAGTGAAGTGTGCGGTGATTCTAAGATCGACGGCACTCATCTGCATGTCATACTGACTGACAGTATTATTTCTCTTCCCCAGCAGACTCCAAGGGCATTTAAATTAAAGGTACAGTGTTCTGCACTAATATAAAGGCTCTTGAAGCCTAGAAACACCCTTTTTATAAGTTAAATTCGCAGCGAATATATTCGCCTCGAATCGAATTTATTCCTCGAATTCGCCGAATCAGCCGAATCGAATTTTTGAATACTTCGCTCATCTCTACTTGTAACCATGGGTTTTATGTCCAAACCTACAGGTGATTGGACACTGGCAAAAAAAAAAAAAAGCTGCAGGGACATCCTTTAAATACCCCTTCCCACTTCAAACTAGTCTTAGTTTTGTAGCAAGCAATAGACAGATCATTAAGAACAGAGGGTATGGACCTTTTGTCCTGTACTGTATTCCACAAATTGGTGTTTTGCGGTATGTCAAAAATCTTATTTTCTCTGTAGTACAGTACACAGGACCTTTAGTCTTTAACCATGCAATATCAGACCAAACTGAGGGTGGTAAACACGGCAAACAATGCCGACCGGCCCATGTAACAAAAAGGTCAAGAAAGGTTTGACAGACTCAGAGTGCCACTTGTAGCACCTTATGCCTAAAACTGGGCTAAACATCCACCAAACGTAACAAAACGCAGGCATATGCCCATAATATAGCGACTGAAAACAAAGTCACACAGGCGCAGTAGCACTACTGTTGCCCCAGACCATCAGAAAAATAACACCAGCCTCTCCTTGGCTGTGACACACTGCTTACAGTTTTGCTGCCCATACTCCTCTATAGCTTAGGTAATGAAGCACCAGCACCCTGGGACAGAGTTTAGGGGTGCAAACCCTGCACTTACAAAAAGATGTCTTTGCACTCTTGGCAGCATGTTTGGGATCACATCACTTCATGGCATTGCCTACTAGGGTGGGCATGTGCCCTACAGAAATCTTCAGGGAGAGGGCTCTGCCACTGGCAGATGATGGCCCTGGACCTGTATAACACTCTGCAGCTAACTCAACACAATTCACCATGT
>CATNWA010005441.1:0-12021 GCA_951230385.1 Staurois parvus | reverse complement strand
TTTGGCTTCCGAATACTGCTGCACCCACCGCCACCCTGCGCCATGTGTCTCTGTCGTCTGCTCACGCTGCTGACGGCTTCCGCTTTTTAACCTAGGCCTGTGTATGGCTTCAGAATAATGCTGCCTACACCGCCACCCTGCGCCATGTGCCTCTGTCGTCTGCTCACGCTGCTGCCAGGTCCATACTGATTCATGGCCCCCTGTACCGGCTCCTCATGAACGTGGTTCAGTGGGTTTGCATCACTTAACGGCAAATCGTTGACAAACGCTGGGACGTTCAGTGTTGTGCGCATTAAGCCAGACACCAAAGGGCAGCACAGACCTGTTATTACTCGCTCAAGCATGGCTGAACAAAACCAGTCTCTACCACAAATTGGACCCAGACCTGCCCAGGGTCTCGTAAGTAGATTGCACGGAGGAGTAGAGTTCGTTATTGGAATTAACTGTGAGGGACTTTTAAACCTAGGCCTGTGTATGGCCTTCAATTGAAGCTGCTTCTGCTCCGCCACTCTGCCATTGGACTCTTGATAGTCGTCTCCCCACGCTGCTGCTGGGGGGACTTTTTAACATAGGCCTCTGTATGGCCTTCAATTTTAGCTGCTTACGGTCCGCCACTCTGCCATGGGCCCCTGTACCGCCTCCTCATGCTGCTGCCAGGCCCGTAATCTGCCATGGGCCCCCGTACCGCCTCCTCATGCTGCTGCCAGGTCCAGAGTGTCTCATGGGTCCCTGTACGTCCTCCCATTGCTGCTGTCTCCATCGCCACACTCTGCCATGTGCCACTTTCAGGTCTCCTCACACTGCTGGTGGGTTCCATTTTGTCATAGGGTGCTGGCAGATTACGGGCCTCCCATTGCTGCTACCAGGCCCGTAATCTGCCATGGGCCCCCGTACCGACTCCTCATGCTGCTGCCAGGCCCGTAATCTGTCATGGGCCCCTGTACCGCCTCCTCATGCTGCTGCCAGGTCCAGAGTGTGTCATGGGTCCCTGTACGGCCTCCCATTGCTGCTGTCTCCATCGCCACACTCTGCCATGTGCCACTTTCAGGTCTCCTCACACTGCTGGTGGGTTCCATTTTGTCATAGGGTGCTGTATGGCCTCCCATTGCTGCTGCCTCCACCGCCACACTGTGGCTCCACACTCTGGTTTTGGCCCCGTGACTGCCCAAATGAGTGAAGTGTGCGGTGATTCTAAGATCGACGGCACTCATCTGCATGTCATACTGACTGACAGTATTATTTCTCTTCCCCAGCAGACTCCAAGGGCATTTAAATTAAAGGTACAGTGTTCTGCACTAATATAAAGGCTCTCTGAAGCCTAGAAACACCCTTTTTATAAGTTAAATTCGCAGCGAATATATTCGGCTCGAAGCGAATTTATTCGGCGAATTCGGCGAATCAGCCAAACCGAATTTTTGAATAATTCGCTCATCTCTAATTTTAACATTTGGGGTTTAAAGTTACCAATTATATGATCACTCCCAGTTAACACCCTCTTGCCTAGCAGGCACCTTAAGGCAGTGTTAAACCCAAAAGCAATCGTTTTATATATTGCAGCTTACCAAATCTTAGATGTGATGGCTGTATTATTTTCACCTGAAGATCTGGCCAGTAAGTATGTTGTTTTTCAACAGAACAAGCTCTTCTTCAAATGTAGCAGTTAGAGTGTTGAGAGAAACCATTTATCACTGATAGGGGTGCTTGCAATAATCAGCATTTATTTGTACATGTAAAACCTTTATCTCAAAAAAGGAAAAATCTGTTGATGTGTCTGCTTGTGTGACTGCAGTGTAAGCTGGAGTTTGGCTTCAGTTTGTTAGTGTAACTATGTCTACTAGTTCATCTCACTATCGCCTCCCCCAGACTGGCAATGCTAATGTCCATAGGTGCCCCTGTGCTTCTTCATCCAAAGAGGGGGGCACTCTAATACAAAAAGTGTGTTACTGGCCAGATCAACAGGAGAAAAACAAAAAAAGAAAACTATTGCAGTCACCACATCTAAGTATTGGTAAACTGCAATATATTACATTTTTGGTTTTGAGTTTAATACCTCTTTATGATGGCATATAATACCTTTTGCTTTCATGTTCCCCCCTCATAGTTTTAGCAGAGCCTAGGGATCTCTCTATGCAAATAGTGATTTCTGAAAGTCAGTATTGGCATAAGTATACAGGTATGTCCCCCTGCCTCTAATGCAACTACTGGAGGATTTTAGTGCAAGCACAGGTTTCCTTTAATCCTCCACATCACCCAGAATACATTGAAAACATTCTGCAGAAAGGCTAGTTGCTTACTTGTTTGGGAATGGGTGAATCAAAAAATGGGTCATGGTACGAAAAGATATATTTTACAAGTTCTCCATTGTATATGTGGATGGAGTCTGGCATATTCACAGAGTTATGGGTTGCTGAAATAGGATATTTGTGTGCATAATGTTGAAGTACAGCCTAATGCAATGCAAATAAGGGAGACAAAAGTTGGAAGCCTTAAACCTTCAGTGAAACAAGTCCAGCCCTACCAATAATAGAGATCATTATAGGGTGCACCAAAAGAATTGGAATAATAAAAGTAAAATATTACATTTCTACTGTAATATTTTCTACTTCTCACAGCAATAAATAAAACAGTATAGATAGGTATAAGTACCTTGGGTACCTTAAAGAAATTGGGCTAACACCAAAGTGATGCTGTGGTTCAATACAATTGGAATTACAACGATTTGTTGACAAAAACATGCCTTTCTAGGGACACAAATATTGTGTGATGGCTTTCAATACTAACATGTTAACTTATTGATCATTTTTACCCCTTTTGTATTCACTTTAAATATCAAAATCAGGTTCAAGGGAAATTACATTTTTTTATTTCCCTGAAACTAAGCATTTTAATTACACTTCCAAAATAGTACCAAAAAATGTTCTTTTAGCGTCTAGTTTCTCCCCTTGGTTTAATTTTTTTTTTGTTTCTTTTCCTCCTACCTAAAAGATCATTAAACAAAACAAATACATTTAAATGGATATCTGCTGGATAAGTAAGGTTAACATGAAAAGATATATTTTTTAATTTCTTCGTTCCTGTAGGCATATAATTAAACGTACCTTGTGTTAACGGTCATAGATTTTTTTTAATACTCTTTTTAGCTTATTATTTAATCTGTTGGGTATTTTGCATTAGTATTGCCTGATAAAATAAAAACATCAGATAAAGCTGACCTGCTGTTTCATGGACCTACAAAAATCAGAGAGAAAATGACATAAGCAACTTATGGAGAGATAAATGGCAAGAGACCACAGACTAAAATAACAAACACTCCACTATTGACACAAAGAACAGTATTTAAAACCTACTGGTCACAGAGGCTGTAATCACATTACTAAGGGCTATATTATGCATGCAGTGCAGCTTGCGCTCATTATAAATGAACAAGTATATTGCTAATTGAATATTCATACATATGATATCACAAGGAAACCCTGTCCAGGCCACCAGTACCTTTAACGCAGCAAGTTTTAAAGCAGGTTTCTTTAATATTCTGTATAAATCTCTAACATCTAAGACTACAATGGACTAATAGACAAACAATTGTCAATGAACAGCAAAAGCATAAAACTTTTGTTAAAAGGCACATTGGGCGTTTAGAAAAACACAGCTTTACGATGTTTTCCAAAAAAAAAAGTTTAAGCTAAAAAACAAATTGTTTAATATTTCTTAAACAGCTGTCACAACAGCCCGGTTAAGCGTTTATGTGGTTTGTTTAATGCTTGCTATATGATGCTTAATCATTGTTTTTATTTCATGCAGCAAAAAAATTCACAATCCTTTTGGGTCAGATACAAAATCTACTCCGACCAAGAAATGGGTTTTGTACACTGCATCAGTGAATGCGATTTTTCTTGTAAAGAAGCCGTAACAGCACTATTACCCTCTGGAAAAATAAAAACTGCAAAGTGACAAAGTGTTCTGTGCGACATTTTGTTGTAATGCAATAACCAGTGAAATAATTGATTTTGTAAATTAATCAAGCATACTGAGCTGAGGTAGGAGATGTCTGTTAACCTGATATAACTGCTACCATGCTGGTTCTGAGTTTATTTCTTTAACCAATATATTTCATTCAGCTAGTCTGTGCATTATTGTAATTTGGTTCACACATATTAAATCTTAAAACCGTTTTCATGGCTCAGTTTTATGGGTCACCTGGGAAATTCAGTTACGTTTCCCCCCAAAACAGACATGTCTGTATTACACGAATAAAAGCTATGCTGAGGTGCTTTCCAATTGGCAGGGTAGTGTGTTTTACTGGTTTGATATGGATACTAAAGAGTTTATGATGTGACAGATGTTACACTACACTATTGTGAAATGAATAGATTATGAGAAGTAATTAGATGTACATTGGAATCAATGCTGTTATCATCGAGGCCTTCGGGCTATGCAATAGATGAGAGTCATGGCAGCAGGTGGTCCAATGGCTCAGAGACAGGAAGACACACCGCAGGAGACTGAGTGACAGGTTTCACAGATCCAGGGGGTGAGAGATCTGAGCTAGCTCCTGCATTTGTAATCTTTGCTCATGTATAAATAATAACAACTATACTATGACTTAGTATGCAATGTCATAGCCCTTGCAAGCCCTTCCTATCAAATTTAGAACATGCATTGTGTCTTCTTCCTGAGAAACAAGTGGGTATTGCACACAGACATATGTATATGAGTATACAAATGCTTGTTCGTTGTGCTAACTTTCAATGTCAAAAATATTATATGGGAGTTAGAGATGCAAGTAGCAAAACTTAAAAGATGTGTTTTTTTTTTTAGAATGAAACTTTCTATTTATGCAAAATGAAACTATTTTATTTTTCATATTAATATATAAATTCTGGAACATGCTTAACTCATTCCCACCCATGTCCCTTTAACAGGGTCTATACTCCCAGGGGGCAAGAAGGATCAACCAGTCATTTTACCACTGTTACTGGCTGTCATTTTGATCACATGATTGGTAACTAGTCTTGCTGACTTCTAATCATTAGTACAGACCGAAAACTGTCTGAAAGCTCAGTCACAATGCCGGAAGTGTGCAGTAAGTGCACTCTCAGCTCAGAAAAGCTACGCCACCCATGAATGCATATGTACTTCATGTGGACATTAAAATCCACACCTTTTTTTTTTATGAACATAGGAGTTATGTAAGTGAAAAAAGGTTAAATGGGGAAGGATATATATTTTCTGCTCCTAGGTCAGCTGTGTATCATGTCCAATCTTTCACCTGCCTGCTGTTTTGAACACCGTATACCGTACTTTTTTCTGGTCTTTTTCAAGACCAATTTAAAAGCTTTGATGAAAAAGTGCATAAGTAGGCATGTACCAATTAAAAATATATATATATATCCTTAAAGCAGGAAATGGGTGTTTTTATGTGACTTAAAGGGCAAAAATAAAAATACATGCATCCGTTCAATAACATACTTGGGGTATGCCTTAAACCTGCACATGAAGCTGTGCACCAGTATGATGTACTTCTGCAAAAGTGACATTTAAAAAAAATACTGCTGCTAAATGACAGCTCTCTGCTGGATTTTTCTCTTTGTTGAAAATGGTATGGGGGCCTCCTCATGATCAAAACCCTGACCCTAATCCAATGCTGCGCCCCCCTAAAATTCATACCAGACTCTCATCCAGGCATGCAGCCTGATTGGCCAGGAAAAGCAGGATAAAAAACATGCAACCTCCCTTCTGAACCAAACCATAGTCCTGGCCACATTGGATTAACGGCAGAGTTTTAATCGTGAGGAGGCCACATGACCTTAAAATTTGGATGGTACCCTGGGGGATGAGGTGCAAAGCCTTTCCCTGCAAGGAACTATGTACCCATGTTGATTGGGACAAGGGTTGCATTCCCACATCCCTGGCTCAGTGGATGTGGGGGTCTGTGAGAGAGGACTTATCAAAATCTGTAAGCCCCCTTTAAAAAAACTAAACCCCCAGATATCCACCCCCCATATGAATAAGCAAGGAGTACACAGTCCTTACTGATTCACAATATAAAATTAAATAGTAAATAAGACACAGATCATAAAAAAAAATTCTTAATTAATGAATTATTTAAATAAAGACATTGACTCCTTATATAACTGTAACATCAATTACGTCATCCAGCTTTCATAGACAATAATGCAATTTTAGTCAGGCTGAGCAACACCCCAATGACCCACACCACAATGAACCTCTCCTGCCCCTACTCCTGTCACAAATGACAGCTCCTAGAATTATTTATTTACATTCAACAGCTGGCCAAGAAGCTGTCACTGACCAGATACGGTCATGACTATATTTGGTTAATGGCATTCATGAGGATCCCCCACCTGTTGCCCGTAATTTTCTTGTTTACAATTTGAAACAAGTTAGAGAAATGCGGTCATTTAGTAGCAGGAGTGGTACCGCTGCTGGCCACTTTGCTTACCTATTCACAGGGGCGGACTGACAATTTGGAAACTCAGGTACTGCCCGAGGGCCCGGGGTCAGTAGGGGGCCCCATGAGATGCCCCTGGTATCTTTTTCATAGGCTTTTTTGAGTTTGGGCAAGGACACAGGGGCCCCATGACCCTCTATTGCCCGGGGGCCCCATGAGTTGTCAATCCACCCCTGCCTATTCATTAAACTAAGAACAGGATAGATTTGGGTTGAACTCTTGGTTGAACCAAACCCGAAGCTTGCCTCTGACTACCCAAACCGCCACTGACACAAATGATTGGGCTTACTACAAGCCATACACTGTAAATTACCATCCTCTTTATTGGCTATGCCTCCAGGTGCTAATTTTTCTTCTTTATTTTTTCAAGGTGTGCCTTCTAACTGTTTCCACATGTGATAGCATCTCTGAGCTTCAGAACATGAGATGGATTAATATGCTAACTTCAGTATTTCTACATAAAGTTTCAGTCATAGTTACAATTGCTGCCAGTAAGTGTAATGTTTAATTTCATGATTATTACTAAAAATATTTTTGATGTATGGGGGGGGGGGGGGGGACATGTTAAAAAAAATAGTCTACCCTGGTGACAGCTATGCTAGGTGTTCCACTGCTAGGAAGAAAGTGAAAAGGTAATAGGAATAAGAAAGCTTAAAAGAGAAGCATAGAATAAAAAAAAAAAACCATTTATACTCACTTATGTGGATGCAGCATAGATCCAATGCTGCATCTGTTCCCCATCGGCTCTGCACTGAGAACTGAGCAATCAAACACTGCTGACTGCTCAATTGTCCCTTTCTTCTCGTAGCAGAAAGCCATGACTGTCAGTCTCCAGCTCTCTGCTCTTCCCCTTCAGCGCTCACTGTAGTGCTGGGCTGTGGAGGGGTGGGAGTGGCTGGCTCAGGCTCTTGGTGGATACCTGAGAGGCTGAGCCAGGTGTCTGCTCAGGCTTCGGGTGCATCCCAACCATATGGTCGAGATCTTTTCAGATTCTGGACCGGCTGAGTGATGTCAGCCAACAGCAGACGGTAGCCCGATGTCAGCTGAAAATGGGTCACAGGAGTGCAGGACGAACTGCACTCCCGTGACCTACAGGGAAGTACATCCAAAAAAAACCTTGACTATAATTTTCCTTTAATGCACCTGTACAATTTTAATACTGTTTTCTGGTAGCTCAAGAGGAATCAGTAATGGTTAAATTAGAATTTACTAGTCAAAAAATCCATAAAAAAGTATGTATGTCAAAAGCATGATGTTTTGTTTAATATTCTGAAATAAACTCAAAATATTTGCTAGAATGACCCAGCATTAATATACCAAAAATGACTTATAATTATTGCATGAATACATGATTGACGTTTGATGTGTACTCATCAAAAACTGTGTATTGCACTTGGGAAATCACTACCCACTATCAATAATAATGTGTAAAAATAATTCTAATATTTATATACACATGGAATCTCCAGTACAGTATGATAATCATCCTAGCAGAGGCACAAGTCCCAGTAGATGCATACTCCAGTGGAACTACATCTCTCAGTACAAGGCAGCAGCAAATAAATTCAATAATAATTAAACCAACTTCAATGAATAACACTCCCACTTTCTCCCCAAACTATCAGTTCCTTTATCTTATTGGCTGCGCAGCCAATAGACCTTAGCCCTTTGCAACCACTCAAATGTGCTTCAAGCCAGTTATACCCCTATCTCTTTCCACATGTCTGTGGTAGCACTAAGGGTGCAAGATGAAACTACTTGAAAATAGAATTCAAAGTAACTTGTATTCCAGTGCATGCATGCTCTGTCCTTTGTGTCATATTATTTCCAATTATGCAAGCAGAATAATCTAATTTGAAAATATATATAATTTTGCTTTATTAAAGAGGTCTATACATGTAAAAAACAAGAAAAAAAAATTCTCCCTAGACCCCTTCCTCAGCACTGGATTTACCCACCAACATTTGACCCCTTCCCAGCATTATACACACCCCCAAATATTAGAAACCCTTCCTCATCCTTGTACTTCTTGCCCAGTACATGGTTCCCCCCGTAGAAACACAATTCTTTTACAGCTTTGTATAAAACCCCCGGCATTAAACAGTTTTACCCAGAATTAGCCCTCTTCCCCAGTTTTGCCCCCCCCCCCCCCCCTTACTCAGCATTAAACCATTTCCCCAGTATTAAACCTTCATCACTGGGCTGCCCCTCAGTATTATCCACTTCTTCCAGTTAACATTCAGAATTTCAGTGCAGTTCAGAGAATCTCCTGTGAACTAATTTGATAAAAAGTGGTAGTGTAGCTCTAAAATTGATGGATAGATGCATAAATCTCAGACTATTCGCATGAAAAGTGGACATATATGATGGGTGCGTTTTTTACCGTATGAATTCCCACACTATAGCAATAAGTGCGTAATGACCATATATAATCATAAGATGATAAATCCAATTCTGGGTAACAATATTGATATCAAACGCATAAACATGAAATGCGCTCAAACATGCGTATATGATGGGTGCGTTTTTAACATGTGCAATTCATACACTATAGCAATAAGTGCGTAATGACAATATGAAATCTGTAAGATGATAAGTCCAACCAGGGGCGGACTGAAAACTCATGGGGCCCCCCGGCAATAGGGATCATGGGGCCCCTGTGTCCTTGCCCAAACTCAAAACAGCCTATGAAAAAGGTACTAGGGGAATCTCATGGGGCCCCCTACTGACCCCGGGCCCTCGGGCAGTGCCCGAGTTTCCAAATGGTCAGTCCGCCCCTGAGTCCAACTCTGGATAACTCTATTGATGCCAAATGCATAAACGTGAAATGCGTTCAAAACATATAATGTCCTAAAAATATCAAAATGGATTTCGAGGTGATGCAATTAAATCCCAGTATGTGGATAGTAGTCCTTAGATGTGTGCCAATAAATATATAAAATGAGCACTCACCAGATGCGCTAATAACAAGCGCGTTGTATCATATATAGTAGATCAGTCACGGGTCCCTTCTAAGGGTGGTCTGGGGTGTAGCCTGGGGTGGGTGGCCTTCCTTAGGTGACAGGTTGTTAGATAAGCCAGTATGTATGGTTCAGCCTGTTCCAGGCACTGGGAGATTCACCAGGGATCACTGGGGGATTTAAAGTGCTCGGTGCAGAGCAAAGAATAGGGATAATCCCATAGTGTAGTATTTCCAATAGTACTTTAATTTGTAATGGTTAAAAAGGATAAAATCCAAAACGTACAAAAAAATGCAGTGTGAACTAAACCCTGGTACGTTCCACCGACCCTAGTGCCCCCCCATACATTCATGAACTTGGGCCATGCTGTGTCTGTACATGCTCCCACCAGTTATGATACTCTGAAATGGAGGAGTAGCCAGACAAAATTCTCATTTTGCTAATAATATTAATATATTCATGTAATGCATCCACATATGTGCAGTATATAAAAGTTAAATGCACAGGGACACTGTTATGTTATTTCTTATGTTAACTGTGTAAATAACACTTAACCCTTTCCCATCCCTCCAATTTGAATTACCCTGCTAGGAAGACATTTTTAGGTCCTGTATCCTGACCTGCAGCACCCTCTAGAGAGCACTCGAATCTCCAGAGGTGCGCAGCAAAGTGCTGTGAGGCAGTGGGGGACATGGTCCTGTAGCACCCAAGACAAAAAACTAAAGTGTGCCCCCTTAATCCTGACTTGAATAATCCATGGCATAGACTGAGCAATTAAATAATGTCTGTGAAACATCCACAGTAGTAGTAAGTATCAGAGTGGGAACAGTAATTGAACTGTTAGACAGGATAATTTGGCGGGTTGGCAAGTTGAGCTGGGAATTTTTCTTTGTTGTTTAACATGAGCCGTTAACAAGAATTCAACTACAAGTGAGTCTAATTATTCATTAACCTCCCTGGCGGTATTCCCGAGTGTAGCTCGGGGTAACATTTCAGTACCAAAAGCGGTAACCCCGAGCTACACTCGGGCTTACCCTGCGGCACTGCTCTGGCATGTGTTCTTCACTTACCTTACCCTGCGCTCCCACGATGTGTCCCCTGCAGCGTCCCCGGCCATCTCCTCCGGCCGATTCCGGCATCCGGCTTCTGTGTCCTGTCCCTGTGACGTCGGGACGTACGGGGCGCCGCCGCCCGCCGGCGGCAGGAAATTTTAAAATTTTAAAAAATGTCATTTTTTTTTTTTTACATTTTTACATAGTAAAACATTGCTGTCTCAACCAATTTCACATACATATTGTCCCTAGTGCTTTGTCCTGCGCCCTGCCTGCATTTTGTCTGTTCTTTCTGCCTGGAAACTGAGAAATGTCCATGGCGTCCAAAAGTGTCCCTTTAGGTCAAAAGCGGTTTAGATCAGCTAGAGAACAGCGATAGTAAATCAGAACCACTTGCAGAATAGAGTGATAATGATTCGTGGGGGAAATTCGTCATCAGACACTGAAAACGATTTTGCGACTGAGCTCAGCAATGTGCGAACTTGGCGCTCTATTTCACATTTCAGTGTTTTTGGTTTGATTATATTATTGAATTAAATTTTTTATTATTTTTATATTATTTTTATGATTATTTATTAAATTATAATTTATGATTTTGTGTTTCAAATTTTATCATACCCGGGATGTTTACTAGACTCTTGTTCGGACAGATTTCAGTGAGTTTTTCCTAAAAATTACAGCCTACAATAAAAAAAAATATACATTTTTCCATGCAAAAAAAATGGGTACCGCTTTCAGCACCAAAAATCTGAAATAATCATACCGCCAGGGAGGTTAAACAGGTGTCCAGCAGACAGTTGATTATAAAAGGGCTTACTTACCAAAGAAAACCCCTCCCCTTTTCATGCTGTCAGCAATGGCACCACATGGAAGAGATATGTCACAAGTCCTGAGAAAGAAAATAATTTCTTTACACAAGAAAGGTGAAGGCTACAAGAAGATCAGGAAAGCTTTATTTATCAGTCAGACTACTGTAGCAAAAGTGATACAAAAATTTTACAAAGATGGAACTGCAACCATCTCACAAAAACATTCAGGCTGTCCACAAAAGTTAACAACCTCGACAGGAGTGTCTTCTGATGAGAAGGGTTGAAGAAAATCACCGTGCAAGTTCACTGCCATTAGTTAAAGAAGTAGAAAGCCAAACTGAGATGATTGTTTCTCATGACACAATACAGCGTACACATGTAGAGCAGTGTTTCTCAACTCCAGTCCTCATGGACCCCCAACAGGTCATGTTTTCAGGATTTCCATTATTTTGCACAGGTGATTTGATCATTTCAATCACTGCCTTAGTAATTACCACAGCTGTTTCATCTGAGGGAAATCTGAAAAAATGACCTGTTGGGGGTCCATGAGGACTGGAGTTGAGAAACACTGCTGTAGAGGAATACCATGCATGTGTATCACCCATGAAGGAAGCCTCTCCTAAACCCAGGCACAATAAAAGCCCACCTAGAATTTGCAGGGTCCATGCTGAGAAAGAAGACAACTACTGGGACTACGACTCTGTACTCCTGGAGTAAGGAGACAAGAT
>CATNWA010005440.1:0-22607 GCA_951230385.1 Staurois parvus | reverse complement strand
ACGTTTATGTCACTGGAAGCACTAATCACCCAAAATCTTTGAATGTACAATAGTGGTTGTGAAGCAGAAAGTCAGTTTATTTAGCACAATCGGTCAATTGCAGCTTGCCGTTGGCTGGAAACTGTACGTTTATGTCACTGGAATGCACTAATCACCCAAAAAATATTACCGCCACCCGGCGTGTAAATGGATCTAACTCTTTGAACGTACAATAGTGGTTGTGAAGCAGAAAGTCAGTTTATTGTACACAAATTGGTCAATTGCAGCTTGCCGTTGGCTGGAAACTGTACGTTTCTGTCACTGGAATGCACTAATCACCCAAAAAATATTACCGCCAGCGGCGTGTAAATGGATTTAACTCTTTGAACGTACAATAGTGGTTGTGAAGCAGAAAGTCAGTTTATTTAGCACAATCGGTCAATTGCAGCTTGCCGTTGGCTGGAAACTGTACGTTTCTGTCACTGGAATGCACTAATCACCCAAAAATATTACCGCCAGCCGGCGTGTAAATGGATTTAACTCTTTGAACGTACAATAGTGGTTGTGAAGCAGAAAGTCAGTTTATTGTACACAATCGGCAAACTGCAGCACCAACTGTGCACGACAGCCACCAAAAAAAAAAATGGTGTATGTCACTTTAAATTTTCGATTCTTTGATAGCTGTGGCCCTAGGTAACGATTCTGTGTCCCTGAGTAACGATTCTGTGTCCCTGAGTAACGATTCTGTGTCCCTGAGTAACAATTCTGTGTCCCTGAGTAACAATTCTGTGTCCCTGAGTAACGATTCTGTGGCCCTAAAGTCTCTGTGGCCCTAACTCTGTCCCTCAATACACAGAGGTCTGTCTCTCTTGAATGACCGGAGGCTAATGGAGAATTCTAAGATGGCCGCGATTTATAGCTCCACCATTACACAGTGCTGGCTGGCTGGCTGCTGATTGGCTAATGCGATCACATGTCATGATTCATGACTCATGAATGCATTATGGGTCAGCGCGCCTTGTCTGCGCGCCTTCCCAGAGATCCCCGCCCCATCTTCTCTGTCCATTTTCTCCTGTCGCCACACATGTCGCCGCCATTTTTGGGAAAATTCGATTCGTGCATCCGAAGTTTGCTAATCTTCGGATTCGTCGCGAATAGAATTTTTCCAAATCTTCGGAACGAATTCCACTTCGTCATGTTCGATTCGCTTATCTCTAATGAACATCATCTCTATAAAAAATTAGAATCTTGTCCTCTGCTGTAAAGGTATTGTATAAAACCTACAGTGCATGCATGTACTACACAGGACAGAAGAAATGCCAAGTGCATTTAAATCCATACATTTGGAAGTGATTTTTTTTTATCTTACGCTGTGTTTGGGACAAAAGAAGTGCATTTATAAACAAGTGCATTTTTCATTTAAAGAGGAGCTCCGGATAACACTTTTATGTTAAGTGCTTGTTTTGTCCAAGGGCTTGGGGATAAAACTGTACTTACCCAATCCTCCGGAAAAACACGCTCTCCCCGTGACCAGCTGTGGACTCTTCCTGCCGTCCTCACATCCAGAGCTGGTCTATGAACATAATGACATCAGAAACAGCCCATTGACAAGACCGCTAGTGTGCGGGGGGACAGGAGTGGTGGAGACTGGTCTTGCGCTCGATCGGCAGATTAGGTACGTATATAGCTTTACTTTTCAAGCCCCTAGACAAAATCAAGAATTTAACCCATGCAGTGCAGGCACAGCCCCACTGCATGCGAAAATAATGATTTTGCCTGGAATTCTTCTTAAAGTTGTCTTTATGTCTGCAGTAGAGATAGTTATTTTTTTAAACAAAGATGTTTGCATTTCTGCTATCTTTGGTGTCCATTTATGAACCAGCGGTAATAGATCGCTGCTCAGTTCTCCGGCATTCTCGGAGAACACAGTTCTCCTGTGAATGCAGTTTATGAAGCAGTTCTCCGAATGAAGGGAGAATGGTCTCCAAACGCTGGTGAACGGTCTACAAACTCTGGAAAACGGCTGATTTTACTATAATCTCGCGAGATTACAGTAAAAGATCAGTTTACTAAGCAGAGGTAAATTATCTCTGCTTAGTTTGCGGTCCCTCTGATTCTCCAGCTCTGGGCTGGAGAATCTGGAGGGAGAACACAGATCTCCAGTGAAGGGCTGACATGATCTCCTGAGTGTCATAAACTGTGAATGACCAGAGAATAGCTGAGATCCGTTGAATCGCAGCTATTCTCTGTGTCATAAACGGACACCTTTGTTTTAAATGTAACTGGAAACTTTCAGAAGGAATATAATAATGGCTTGTATAGTTTATTTTTAACACAAGAGGGCAGTATTGTGCTGTAAAAAAGTTGCAAATGTTTGCATTCCTGAAATCAATTCATTGTAAAAATGAACAATTTAAAGAAGGGGGTCAAGGAAGACCATTTGTGCCTTAGTTTATCTAAAGTATAAATGATGTGTAAAAACCTCAGCGTAGATAATCATCCAGGTGAAGCTGTAGTTGCTGTTAAATATATTTTTATGGTGTTAATTTCCTTTGTGTTAATCGTATGCTCCTAAAATTGGGAAACATGACGAAAAATGTCCATTGCATTATTATAGCATAAGGTGTGACACATGTTCTGTGCTGGGTCAAAGGCAATTGATCTGGTGAGCAAGCTTTGATTGTTCAACCGCATGACATAGCGTGGCTTTGAGCAGGACATATCTCTATCTGCAATTAGACTGCATTGTATGAGTTTTGGGACCTCATTCTCTGCTGTGTATAGTCTTAGTAACTAGACATGAGCAAACTGCTCCACAAGGTCCAAAGCAGCTTATATATCTCTTATATATGACTCACCGACCTCACTGATGAGATATTTCCCAGTTCTGTCCAACTACCATGCCTCTCTTGGATTTATAAAGTTAAATAGGCAATCTGTTGGCAAATCCAGCAGTAAGACAGCCATGATACCTTTGTTATGGTCTTATGGGAGGTGGCTGAATACAAATCGCTGTGGTGAAATTTTACCACTGCAGTGTCAAAAAGATAGAAGAAAGCACCAAATCTGCTGTAATATCCTTTTTGTTGCAGAACTGGCCATTGACACATTTTTAAATATTTGCATATTTTGAAACTGTGTTAAATATCATACTATCAAAACTTTTAACATATAAGTGTTATCAAACCCAAAACCCAAAATGTGATATACTCTATTGCAGCTTACCAATCCTTAGATGTGGTGGCTGCATTAGTTTCCCTTTTGTATTTTGATAAATACCTCTTTATTAGTTTTTAAACATAAAAGAAATACAATATTCTTGTATTATAAGCCATAACATAACAACCTCTACAAGAGATACGTTAATCATTGACAATAGATTCAATATAGTCAGGTAAGTCATTATGCAAATAGAACAGTAGGCATTCCATGTGTCATTAGAGTGTAGCAGATCGATCGGGAATGTATAGTAGACAGGTTGAAAAGAAGCTCACAGTTAAAGTATAAAACACAAAACAACCCATTCAGTTGAAAATAGAAAGACAAAATACTTGTGTGTGTGTGTATATATATATATATATATATATATGTATATATATACTGTATGTGTATATATGTATATATACACTGTATGTGTATGTATGTATATATATATATATATATACAGTTGTGACCAAAATTATTCAACCCCCACTGAAATTGAGTGTTTTGGCCAGTTTGACATTGCTTTTGATCATTCAGTCATCTTGCTTACATTTACATTAAAGAGGCACTTGTAGGTCAGACAAATATAACATAACAGTTATAATGAAATAACCACAAATGTCTTTTCTGTGCTCACAGCATTATCAGTTTTATTCAACCCCCAAGTGACATTCAATCTTAGTACTTAGTACAGCATCCTTTTACAGTTATAACAGCTTTTTAAACGTGAAGCATAGCTTGACACAAGTGTCTTGCAGCGATCTACGGGTATCTTCGCCCATTCTTCATGGGCAAAGGCCTCCAGTTCAGTCACATTCTTAGGCTTGCGCACTGCAACTGCTTTCTTTAAGTCCCACCAGAGGTTCTCAATCGGATTTAAGTCTGGTGACTGCGATGGCCACTCCAAAATGTTCCAGCCTTTCCTCTGCAACCATGCTCTAGTGGACTTGGAGGTATGCTTGGGATCATTGTCCTGTTGAAAGGTCCAACGTCTCCCAAGCCTCAGGTGTGTGACGGACTGCATCACGTTTCCATCCAATATCTCCTGGTACTGAAGAGAATTCATGGTACCTTGCACACGCTGAAGCTTCCCTGTACCTGCAGAAGCAAAACAGCCCCAAAGCATGATTGACCCTCCACCATGCTTCACAGTAGGCAAGGTGTTCTTTTCATCATAGGCCTTGTTCTTCCTCCTCCAAACATAGCGTTGATCCATGGGCCCAAACAGTTCTAATTTTGTTTCATCAGTCCACAGAACACTATCCCACAACTTTTGTGGTTTGTCCACATGGCTTTTGGCATACTGCAGTCGACTCTTCTTATTCTTTGGAGACAGCAAGGGGGTACGCCTGGGAGTTCTGGCACGGAGGCCTTCATTACGCAGTGTGCGTCTTATTGTCTGGGCTGAAACTTCTGTACCCACATCTGACAAATCTTTTCTCAGTTCCTCAGCAGTCACACGGGGACTTCTCTCCACTCTACGCTTCAGGTAGCGCACAGCAGTCGAAGTCAGCATCTTCTTTCTGCCACGACCAGGTAGCGTTTCAACAGTGCCCTTTGCCTTGAATTTGCGAATGATGCTTCCTAAGGTGTCTCTTGGTATGTTTAACATCTTTGCAATCTTCTTATAGCCATTGCCCTTCCTGTGAAGAGAAATCACCTCTTCTCTTGTCTTCCTGGACCATTCTCTTGCCTTCACCATGTTTGTAACCACACCAGTAAATGTCTAGAAGGAGCTGAGTATCACAGTCATTTTAAAGCTGCCTAATTGGGTGCTTATTATGCTTGATTGCTGCTCGGTGACATCCACAGGTGTTTTCAATACCTGATGGAAAGCACCTGTAGAACCTCTGTTCTTCAGAGTGGTAGTCTTTAAGGGGTTGAATAATTGTGGCAATGAAGAAACCACATAAGAACCATTTACTACTGTATTACATAAACAATTGATGTCATTTTAGTTGCATTTGGGTAGTTACAACGTCCTTGTAGGATTTGATTCTGAATACAATTCCAAATGTACACTATAGTCCCTAAACCCCTTTACAGCATTGGGGGTTGAATAATTTTGGTCACAACTGTATATATATATATATATACAGTATATATATATATATATATATATATATATATACTACATACAGGGCTCAAAATTTAAAGTCCTGAGCTCCTAGCCAGGCATTAGGAGTTATTTGCCACCAGTTAACCCACCCAACCCCTACCCTGCCCCGCCCCCATAATTCTGCCCCTAAACATGTCCTCATAAATTATCTCATGAAATGACACTGCCAGGGCAGTGGATAAGGGGGTGCCATCAGTTCTCCTGTACAGGGCCAAGGCGAGAAGGGGGGCCCAAGCATCTGGGATGAATCAGATGTGGACAGAGAGGGTGATTGGTATGGTGGAGGGGCAGTTACTGGAACCAATCCCCTGTATGGCTTTCTCTGCAGCATCTGAAAGCTGGATTCTTTTCCTCTGCTTCCCGCTAGTTTTCCGCTGCTTCAGAGACAGACATACAGGAGATTGGTTCTAACTAATTACGCCCCACTAACCATTCTGATCAACCTCCCTGTGCACATCTGATTCACCCAGCTGCCTAGGCCCCCACAGTGCCGGCTTCCCTGCTCTCCTTCCCACCGGCAGCTGCAAGCACACAATAGGATCCTTCATGATGGAGAATGGGAGATTAACCAGCCCGTTCTTTTCGTGAATTAACACAAAGAGTGATCGGTATTGATCACTCACTGTGTTCATTCAGAACTGAAGCATAGTAAACTGTGTTTTTTGGGGTTTTTTTAAGGGGGCCCTGTCAGGTTGGCTGTATTATGCAAAAAATAAATTTTTTTTTGTTTACAAACTTTTTTTTGAAAGATAGACAACAAAAAACAGCACAACTTCATAAGGTGTAAAATACATCAAGAAAAAGGCACATAGGCAGTGAGCAGTATTATAAAATGCAATCATAGAAAAATAAAGTTCAAGTACATGAGTGAGGTAGGCAGTAAGATATGCAGAACAACCACATAACCAACAGAGATTCAATATAAATCGATCTATGATAACTCATTAATCAAATAATAAGCGTCGATGTGTTTTCAAATTATCCCATTTTCTGTTAGATAAGTGCATCCTGTCCATTATTGTATATTGAATACGTTACATGAGCATAACCATATCAACTCTCCGCAAAACAGAGGCCAAAGTGACAACTGGTGATTTCCAATGAAGGGCAATGACCCATAGGGTGGAGCAACAGAAGGTATGAATTAGTCTCATTATGTTGACTGGGATCCCCGAAATGGGAATTTGCATAGACATATTTACCGGAGTATCAGCCAAGGCAGAGGCCACCGCAGAAAGAGAGACCAGGACAAGCCTAGAATATATGCACAAGGGTACCAGCAAGGCCATAGCCCTAAAACAGAGGTGCGACATTCCTGGAAACATGATATGTAGTCTAGAAGGGGTGTAATACCAGCGGGTTAAAACTTTAAGGGCCATCTCACGGACTGAGAGAGATCTAGAGCCCCTATGTATATTATCCACCATGGAATCCCAATCCTCTGCAGAGAATGTAATACCGCAATCAACCTCCCATTTCAAGGGAGGCATAGGAAGATGGCATTCGAGAAGGAGCGATACAGATCCGAGATAAGACCCATACCTCTGGGAGAGTCATGGCAGATGCATTCAAAGTAAGTGATCGGGGACGAAGGCATCAATCCAAAATGGGAACCAAAAAAGTGTCTTTATTTGCCAATAACGATAATGTTTGTGAAGTGGGATATTGAAAAGCATGAAAATTGAAAATAAGGGCTCGATCATAGCACACCAGCGGAAAACCTGTGGAGACGAAAACGCAGAGACAAACTTCGGGTCACCAAAAAACATTGAGCCCGGCAGAATGGGAGAGACCCAATTTAGGTTTATAACGGAACCAGGAGTGTCAAAGAGTGAGCTAAAATCGAATTATAAGTCAACAACGAGTGAGGAGGGATATTCGTCCATAATAAGCCCCGTAAATAAAATGGACGTATGTATTGAGATTAAAATCTGACCCAGGGAGTCTGGGAATTAATCGTCACCCATTGTGCCAGTTGAGAAATACGGGCAGATAGGTAATAAAGCCAAAAATTGGGGAGGCCTAAGCCCTCTATGCATTGTGATTTATATAGGACCGATGAAGTGAACCGTGGATGTCTATTTTGCCAGATGAAGTTATTAATCACTCTTTGAAAGTGATCAAGAAATGTTTTAGAGACCGATATGGGGAGCGCTCGAAGTAAATAGAGGAGCTTAGGTAAGACGTTCATTTTCACAGCCGTGACTCTACCCAAAAATGAGATAGGGTATCCATGCCAAATCTTAAGTAAAGTGTAAAGATGAGACACACATGGTGGATAATTGGCTGCAAATAGCCCAGAGTCTTTGGGCGTAAGATAAACACCCAGATATATGATCCGGTTCTTAGGCCACCGGAATGGGAATGAACCACGGAGGAATGCCTCTAAGGGCTCAGCAACATTGATAGGCATGACTACAGATTTAGTAAAATTTACAGTGAGACCAGATATGGATGCAAAATCGTTCAACAATGTACATAAATTTGGCAATAATACTAATGGGTTAGTGAGGAAAAGCGTGACATCATCAGCATACATACACAACTTAAACTGTAAGACCAAAAGTGGATACCCCGAGATATCAGGGTGTGACCTTATAGCAATAGCCAGGGGTTCCAAAACAAGCGCAAACAGTAGGGGAGAGAGCGGCAGCCCTGTCGAGGGGCCTCTACCCAAAGTAAAACATTCAGAATTGCAGCCTGGGAGTCTAATCCTTGTTTGAGGGGAATTGTATAGAGCCTTTACACCTGATAGAAATTCGTCACTAAAGCCCAACTTATGTAACAGGGAAAACAAATAGGGCCAGAGAACACTATTAACCTCCCTGGCGGTGCTTTTGACCTAAAGGACACTTTTTGGACGCCATGGACTTTTCTACGTTTCCAGGCAGAAAGAACATTCAAAATGCAGGACAGGGGACAGGACAGAGCACTAGGGACAAAATGTATGTGAAATGGTTTGAAACAGCATGTTTATTACTATGTAAAATCGTTTTGAAAAAAATGAAAATTTTTTTAAAATTTTCAAATTTCCCGCCGCCGGCGGTGCCCGTACGTCCCGACGTCACGGGACCGGAACACAGGAGGCGATGCCGGCATCTGCCAGAGGAGATGGCCGGGGACGCTGCAGGGGACACATCGCGGGAGCCAAGGACAAGTAAGTGCTGCAGGGACTCCCCTATGCAACCTGCTGCCTATGGTAAGCCCGAGTGTAGCTCGGGGTTACCGCTTTTGGTATAGACATTTTACTCTGAGCTACACTCGGGAATACCGTTAGGGAGGTTAAAGGCCTTATTAATGTCTTTGACTTAATAATAACAGTATTGTCTGTAAAGAATAAGCCTATCTAGGAATAAATCCCGATTGGTCAGGGGAGACTAAGGAGGAGATAATTGGGGCCAATCTATCTGTTAAGAGACGACTAAATATCTTTAAATCATTATTCCATTATTATCATTATTATCAAGATATTTCTGTTAAGTTTTAAGTGGTAAAAGACTGTGCAAGTGCGGTTGCTTTAAAGGCTTAAAAAGAACATAACTTCCCTCATCTTGTCAATAAATGTTTTTTATGCAAAAACTTTTTTAAGGTTGTTATAATAGAATTCAAAACACTTAAAGATTAAACTAATATTTTACAAAACTAAAATAGATTAAAAAATGGATAACCCAAAAACGACTTGTTAAGTATGTTATATACTTTTTTATTTTAAAACATGTTAATAAATCATTAGATAAAATTTCCATCATAAAGTGTAAGGGGCATAAAGAACTTTTACATTAATGATATTTGTTAGGGTGTAAATATCAAAGATTAAGAATGGTTAACAATAATAACGAAATATGAGTTACTTAATTAACTATTAACAATAAAAATAAAAAAAATAATTAATTTAAACTTTATGAGCACCCCACATTAATAGTAATAAATTAGACAATAGAATACTAAATATAAATACATAGTGTAATAATTCTAATTAACAATAAATAAAATAATAATCTAAACTAAATTTCTATGTTTTTATTAATGTAATGTAAATTTTTTAAGCTAAAAAGTCTTTATTTGCGTATGTATATAAACATACAATATATATAAATTATAAAAACAAAATTTAAAATTAATATATTAACTAACAGCTAATAATCTCATATATATTTTAATAATAAACATTAAATTAATTTTTACACTGAAAAAGTTTAAAATACTCTTAAGTTTTGTAATTGTGTGATAAAATTGAATAAATACATAAATATTTTTAATATTCTGAATAGGTGATGGTACCACAATATTTTAAAAGAATAAAATTTTATTAACCGAAACAATTTTGTGGATTTAATAAAAAACTAAGTTCCACTAAAAATTAAAAAATATTTACTATTTAATTATAAACTTAGTAGTTGTTAACTCAATTTTTGTTTAGAATATGCTAAATGATTTTTCCTTGCTAAGATAGACTAATACATTGTATTAAAATATAAATTCTTTGACAAAGAAGTAGTAAAAGATATCAATAACCAATGATTAGGTTTTAAGATATGATAACTGAATAATTAATTAATTTTTTTTTAAGTAAATATTTGTTTTGGGAAATTTGTTTTATTATATTGATTTTTGTAAGCAAAATCATTAAATTTTTAAGCTTTGATTTTGGATTTGGTCATTACTACAAAATTTTAAATATTGTTAAAAAACAAAAATTACTATTGCGCCTATTATTACATAATCATTGATTTTAGTTTGTTGGTATTAGATACTACATAATTTTTAAAGATTTTAAAGATTAATAAAAGAATGTTTGTATTATATTGTTTTTAATTATTCTTTGTTTTGGTGATTAATTTTTAACTAAAAATTGTAAAAGGTTTTAACGAAATAAAGTATTTGAAATGATATAATTTTAATATTTCTGTATTAGAAAAATTTTTCATGGTATTATGAAAGGGGTTCCTACCAATTCTTTTGTTATAGTTGTTGTGGGATTTTTGATTGGAATGTAACCTAAATTCACTCCCGAAATCACTGTTGTACATCTTGTTAATTATAAGATAATGTTTATGATTGTTTTAGTATATGAATTAATACTTGTGTGTTGGTAATTTATTATTCCTATGAGAGAGATTCAAATATGACTATATTTGTCCCTCTTGTTTGGGGGGCGAAACAAAAATAAAAATTGTTATATTAGGTCAAAGTTGTTGTAATTTGATAGATTTAACTAATAGTTAAATAGGTAAAATGTTATACTTTATGTTCTAATAAATGTATACTTTTTGTAACAGATTTTTTTGTAATAAAAAAAACTAACATACAAAATAGACATCCTTATTATTTTTTTTTTCTGTATTTATAGTTGTAATATTTTTTTTTGTATCTAATTATTAAATACTTGAAAAATAAATATGGTTAATACTTTGTATAAAAAAATAATCACTTAAGAGTTTATGCAACAAATTACATATTCCTACCAAAACATAAGATATTCATTTAAATTAATATAAAACATAAAATGTTAAATTTAAAATAAGTATTATTTATCCATTAAAGATTATATTCATTTATTCGAAAATTTGATAACTAACTTCTGAAAATTTTATTACAAAAAAGAAAATTGTATGTATAACAAATTTTATCACTTAAGTTAAAATAAAAAAAAATTTTTTTTTTTTTAAATTTAAAAATTTAAAAAATTTTTTTTTTTTTATTATTTTTTTTAATTTAAAAAAAATTTTTATTTTTTTTTTTTTAAAAATTTATTTTTGAAATTTTGTTATTTTATTTATATATTTTATTTTTTTTTTTTTTTTATTTTGATTTTTGGAATTTTTTTATTTTATTTATTATTTTTATTTTTAAGAAAGTTTTTAATTTTTTATTTATTTATTTTAATTTTTTATTGATATGTTATGGGGTTATTTTATTTTTTGAGGATTGTAAAGAGTTTTTTATTTTTATTTGTATGAGATTATAGCGTTAAGAATAATTATGTGTATGAGATTTTAAGTAAATTAATTGTGTGGAGCTATAATTTTGTTAATAATAAATTGAAAGTGAATATATATTTATTTTTTTTTTTATATTATTTTTAATATATAAATAAATATTGTTAGGGGTTTATGGTTATGGTAGGTAGTATGTTAAATTAATGAGGTTTATAATTAAAAAAAATGATAAAATAAAAATAATAAAAATAATAGAAAAAAAAAAAAAAAAAATAATGTTGAAATAAAATAATATAATTAAAAAAAAATAATAGAATATTGACAATAAATAATGGGGAGAGGAAATAAAAATGTTTAAAAAATTGAAAAAAAATATAAAAAATTGATGGTATTTTATAAAATATAATAAATAATATATAATATTAAAAAAAGATTTGGAAGTAGGAGTAAGGGATAAAAAAAAAAAAATATAATAAATAAAATTAATAAAGGTATTTTTAATTATTATAGATGTATATATTATAGTAAGTAATATATATAAATAAAAAAATATAAAAAATGTAAAAAAAATAAAATTGGAAAAATGAAAGAAGATGGGTTGATAATAAAAATTATAAATAATGAGTAATTATATATAATTATTGTTTATTTTATATTATTTAACAATTTATAATATTATATGTATATAGTATTATATAGTTTATATTGGTTATTATTTTTAATTATTTTTTAAATAGTGTGGGTGTTTATTATAAAAAATTGGTTGAATGTTTTGGATATAGTTTGTATTTATTGAAGTGATATATTTAGTATATATTTTGGTTTTTTTTTTTATTGAGATTTTATGTTTTATTTTTATTTTTTTATATTTAATTATTTTTTTTTTTTAAGGTATTTTTATTTTATAATATTTTAGTAATGGAATAATTAGTTTTTTTTTTAAATTTTAATTTTTGGGTTATTTATTTATTTAGTTTTTTGTTTATTATTATATTTATGTTATTATTTTGATTATTTTTTTGTTTATATTTAATTATTTTTGAGTTAATGTATATTTTTTTTTATTTTTTTTTTTTTGTATTTTTTTTTTTTTTTTTTATATTTTATTTATTTGTTATTATATTTATAATTGATTTATTTTTTTTTTATTTTTTTTTTTTTTTTTTATTTATTGTTTTTGTTTGTTTTTTTTTTTTTTTTTAATATTAGGTGTGTTATTTATTGGTTATTTTTTTATGTATGGGAGATTGGGTGTTTTGGTATATTGTTGTTGTAATTTAATGTAATTAATAAAAATGGTTTTAAATATTTTATAATTTTATTTATATATTATATTATTTTTGTTTTTATAAAAGTAATTTAATTTGTTATAAATATAATATAAATAATTTGATAATTAAAAAATTTGGAATTTTAAATTGTATTATTAATTATATATAATGTATATATTTTTAATAAAAATAGTTTATATTGACATGATGATTTTTATTGTTTATTTTTATATATGTATATTGTGATATTATATTATGATAATGTTATTTTCTTTGTTTGAAGTTGTTATGTTTATAGATGTGAGTTAATTTGAGGATTGTTTTATATAGATTGTATTTTGTTTATTTGATTAAGTATTAAATTTTTTTTATATTTGTTTTTATATGATTGATGATTTTTGATTATTTTTATAATTTTTTAGATTTAGGAGGTTTAGATTTATTTGATTTTTTTTTATAAAAAAGATTTTATTTTATGTTTTAATTGTTATTTTTATTATATTTTGGTGTTTAGTAGTTTGAAGATTTTTTTTTTTTTTATTATGTTTATATTAGATATTATTTTTATTTTTTATTTATTTTTTTTTTTTTTTTTTTTGTTTTTTTTTTTATTTTTATTTTATTTTATTTTATTTTTTTTTTTTTTTTTTTTTTTATATTAATTTTATATTTTTTTTATTTTTTTTTTTTTTATATTGTTTTTTTTTTTTTTTTTTTTATTTTATATTTAATATTTTTTTTTTTTTTTTTCCCCCCCCGAAAAGGGTTTTTTTTTTTAAAAAAAAACCCCCCAACCCAAAAAGGGGGGGGGGAAAAAAAAAAAAAATCCCGAAAAAAAAAAAGGGGTTTAAAAAAAAAAGGGGGGGGGGGGCCCCCAAAAAAAAGGGGGAAAAAAAAAAAATTAAAGGGAAAAAGGGGGGGCCCCCAAAAAAAAACCTTTTTAAAACCCCGGGGGAAAAAAAAAACGGGGGGGGAAAAAAAACCCTTGGGCCCCCCCCCGGGGGGGGGGGCCCCTGGGGGAAACCCGGGGGGGGTGGGGGGCCCCAAAAAAGGGGGGGGAAACCCCCCCTTTAAAAAAAAAAAATTTTTTTTTTTTTTAAAAAAATTTTTTAGGAAAAAAAAACCCTTTTTTTTCAAAAAACCAAAAAAAAAAAAAAAATTTTTTGGGGCCTTTAAAAAAAAACCCCCCGGGGGAAAAAAAAAAGGGGGGGGGGGGGGGGGGGGTTTTTAAAAAAAGAAAAAAAATTTTTTGCCTCACCCGAAAAGACAGAGAACCATAATTTTAAAGGGCCAACAGGGCCCAGACCCCGTCGCCATAAAACATGGAGATCAGAGTGGCCACTCCAAAACAGGGCAGTAGCACCTCCGACCATGCCTGGCTACAGGTTGGGGTAGCACATCGACAGCGCCCGCGGACTCAGCCTGCAGGCTAAAAATTAAGGGTCTGACAACCCACATAAAAACACTTAGCTGGTCAAGAAAGCGAGGGGGTTAACCCAAATTCAATAGACACAGCTTGTAATAATGCGTCCATGGCATATCCCAATGAATGATCAAGCTGGAGGAGAATAACCAAGGGAAAATTCCCCATCAACCCGCCTCCTGTCTGACCCTCCTCCTATCACGCCATGGAGATGAAGTGTTCCAGGTGGGAGACACCCGGGGGGTAGAGGGCGGACGTTGAGGTGCGGGAGCGTCTGCTAGGCCCAACTTCACAAGAAGAAATTAGATTTTTTTAAATTTATTGGATATGTTTTATAGCAGAACGTAAAAAAAATATTTGTTTTTTCAAAATTTCCAGTCTATTCATTTATATCACAAAAAAAAAAAATTAAATACCCAGTGGTGATCAAATACCACAAAAAGAAAGCTCAATTTCTATGGGAAAAAATGATATAAATTTTGTTTGGGTACAGAGTTGCATAACCGCGCAGATGTCAAAGTTGTCAAAGCAGTGCAGTGCTGAACAGCAAAAAATGGCCTGGCTTAATGAGTAAGATATACAGACAGGTCTGCAGGTGACCTGCATGGCACCAGTGATCTGCTGATCACCAGTGCAATGCTTTACAGGCTCCTGCAACCAAAAATAAGAAAAGCACATTTTTTTACCTGCAAAAAAATGTGCATTTATTGTATAACCCACTGAAATGTTATTACTTGCAATACATGAAAGTGGACATTAGATGGCTTTCTATTCAGGGTTACTCACATTGACAGAACAGCCCTCTGGAACTTATATTTCTGAATAGCAGGACTTCACTGTTAAGCAGTGTGCCTGGGAATACATTTTCCAGGAGAGGTAGCATGTGGGCGTGGGCATAAAAATATCAAAGCCCGGGAGATTGGCGAGGAGAGTGCGGAGGGAGGTTGAAGGGGAAGGTGTGCTGATGGTGGAAGTGCTGAACTAGGCTGCGGAGCCAGGATTGGAGAGAGAGAGAGATCGGAAAGAACTTGCTGACCACCCAGCCTGCCAAACTGCCAAGAAGGCCACACTGACAGCAAGAGGCAGAGCGAAATGCCAAGTCTGAACTGTCCCTATTCATTGGGAAAGACAGATCACGGCAATCCACCGAACTACATTGATCGGGTAAGAGAGACACATGTATTCATTGATAGTCTTCACCTCAGTTATATACCTGCAGATATCTGTGAACGTTACAAACAGTTGCCCTAGTTTACAACCTAGTCATACCAGTTCCATCGTTGGAATACATCTGCAGTGCAGTTAGATGACCATAAGATATACAGTTAAAGATCAAGTTACAGCGGTGTGAACTGAAGCAACCAGTCCCTTTCCCTTCTGTAGAGCAAGATTCTTACTACGGTTGATCCTTTACTTTTGCCCATAGACATTTATGCCAATCTTTGCTATTTGCCACGTCAAGCTCAATTCATGGTTAGAACTTGTAAAAGGAACCTTGCACTCATTTTTTACCATCAATCAGGGAAGTGTTAAATCTTCTCTTTTTTCTTCACTATTTTTCATGTGACCACCCTAAGAAACTACCATCCCCCCGACGCAACTTCACATCAATTGGGCCCCAACAAGCGCACAGAAGACATTATAGAGCTCTTAAAGGAGAAATCGGCAATTATAACTGAGAATTCTCTTTATTTCACATATAATCCTTGTTATATAGCTCTGGGGACCAACAGTGAGTTTATCTGTTATTGATAGTCAGTCCTGCACACTGGGGATTCAACAGTCCCCTCAGACTGGAAGCAGTGGATTATTTCTGAAAACAGGCCTGCTAATAGTCACTGTTGCTTCTTTGTGATTGTCATTACTTTTGCTCACAATTGCCAAGAGTGATCATATTTGCTGTCTATATCAGTGTTATTTTGTTATTCTTAACTCAGTTACTTCCAATTCCAATCTAAACTTTAATTTGGTTTATACTACTCTGTGTGTGAGTCCATTTTACAGGTGTCATTTATTTGGGTCACCACAGCACGGTGGTGTCAGCAGAGATTTGGCTTTCAACAAGAGGTCCAAATTGACAGGGAACTCAAAAATTACTAAGCAACCCTTAAGGGGGTAGTGCTACATGTGGGGGCTCATCTGGGATATTCCAGTTCAGAGAATCTGTGAACCCCAGAAAGAAAGCATGGAACCCTCTAAAATCATTGCTTGGTGCCATGAGGAGAATGGGAAACCAGAGCGGTGTGTGGTGCTGAGTGTTCCCAGAGATGACTGGCTGAAAGAACAGGTTGAACTGATGTTAGCAGCCCGCATACCTGACCAGAAAGGAAGCAACATCGATCTCAGAAGCAGTCTAGATGCATCCAATGTGTTGGTGTTGATTGAGTGGGAAAAAGGGATCTCCTCTTTGATCGAAGAACAGAGTATACACCTGACTGACACAATAACTGCTCAGGTGTTCAGATCTGGTGTAACTGAAGCAAATGGAGAGAGTTCACAGAAAGATACCCCTGTGCCAGAGTCATCCACTTCCACTGATGCTGGAGCATATCTGCCACTTCACTGGCTGAACTAGGGAAGTTCATAGAGACTTTACAGAAAAAACTTTGCCTCTGTTACTAGTCACAACTATTGGAGACTAAGATTCTTCTCTGTGAAGACTTCTACACCCTTATGGGAAGATGACTTTGGCACATGGGTTGACCAAGCCCTCTAAGCTATCAAAGAATGTAGCCAACACTGTAAAGAGACAGAGGATATTGGAGAGCTTGCAGGCTCCCACCTCGGACATCATACGTAACTTAAAACGAGACAAGCCAGACTGTACTGCCCATAAGTGTCTTGAGGCCTTATGTGAAGTGTTTGGATCAGTTGAGAACTGCACAGAGTTGATCTATCTTTTTGAACATACCAATCAAGGAAAAGGGGAGAAACTGTCCGACTATGTCCAGAGGTTGGACAAGACCTTGCACCAGGTGTTCGTTCAAGGAGGGGTAAAGACAGAAGGTGCCAGCAAGGCCCTATGGACTTAAGTACAGAAGGGAGCCCAACGTATCGATTCAATTGTACAGAAATTTAGGGTAAGTTAGCCCTATGGTGCTGTAACATACTCAAAGCTGCTAACGAGAGGAGGAATCTCTAATGGTGGCAAGGCAAGGAAAGCTGATTTTCAAGGTGAAATGAGGCCCAGGGCTTCCTCTTGCGTTACTCAAGCCATGCAAACCCAGAGGAGGTGCCTGAGGCACAAATTATTGCCACCATGGATGAGATATTGCAGATCCTGACCCAATTGGGTCAGGCTCAGGCAATGATTCAACAACCTTTTTGTGAAGTCCAAAAGACTGTGGGACAGGTTATGGAGGCCCACATTGGCATGCAGAAGACCATGTTGGAGATGGGCCAGGCAGTGTTGGCTATGTCAGCTGGGAGAGGGGATACCAGTCCAGGGTACCCCAGATGTTTCCAATGTGGAGAACTAGGACACTTTAAGGCTCAATGCCCGCATACTGAAACCTGATGGCTGAAGTCATATAGGCCTTAAAGAAACTATTTTCTTCCCAAAGATGGTGGAAAACCTCTGGGGACCTCAATGAAGGAGACAAACTGAGGGCCCAAAGAACTTTCCAAGCTCCAACTCTCAAGGAAAAGGAATGCAAACCTTAGAGACCAAGAACACCCAGACTCCTGTTGTTAGTTGTCCCTTAGAGCCAAGTCAGCATCCAACTCCGTTGACTGGGGCTCTAGCATGAAAAAAAATAATATACACCACTCCAAGAAACTGGAAAAGCCAACTCTCTAGAAGTGAGCAAGTAAATCTGGGAAAGCCCCCGCATCAGAAGTGCCAAGTCTCACCCCAAGCGACTTCCAGATGAACTAGTAGGCCCATCTCCACTGGTCTCCATTCAAGTGGGGGGAGTATATGCAAAGCTTTGCTGGATATTGGGGCCCAGGTGACTCTACTCTATAGGGATTGTTAAACACCTGAAGGATGTCCCCATCTGGAAGTTGAAGGAGCTGGAGATCTGGGGAATCAGGACCCAGAAGTGCCCCTATGACGGTTACATACCTATCCATCTGACCTTTGGGCCAACCTTGACTGGAAAAGCAGAGACTTTCGATACCCTGGCAATCGTTTACCTGCAAGGGATAAAGCAGTGTTCACTACTAATTGAGACCAACACCAACTTAGTACGCAGACTCCTTACTCCACTAGCCGAGAAGAATATGGTACCTATAGAAAGCATCCACCCACAACTCCGACAAGTGTATCAAAGAGTTGTCAAAGAATTGAGGGCTAGAGAAGAGGAAGTGGGGAAAGTTTGGAAGAATGGCCCTGAAGAGGAAGTGCTCCAGCCAGGAGTGATTAAGGAGTTATTGACCTTGTTGGGCATCAAAACATCCAGAACTACCCCTTATTACCCTCTAGGTGACCCTCAACCCAGAACATTTCAACAGAACTCTTTCTGAACATGCTGGGCCATGGAGAAGAAGCAACATTGTTCTAAAGTTTTGGTGTCAACACATTGCTGCAGTGGTGCATGCCTATAACAGTACTGAGAATGGTGCCACAGGGTTTTCTCCCTATTGTCTGATGTTTGGGCAGGAGGCTACGTTGCACTGCTCCTGCTCATTTGACCCCCTTATCACATCAAGTGTATGTTGAGAGATTGAAATATCGGTTGGAGTCTGCTTTTGAAGAAGCTAGGCGAGCCTCTCAATTAGCAGGGCAGAGAAATAAACAATGTTATGACACCAAGTGAAACTACAGGATCTGCAACCAGGAGATCAAGTGCTATTAAGGAACCTTGGGATCCCAGGAAAACACAAAATTACAGCTCTCTGGAAATCTCAAACCCTTCATTGTCTGCCGGAAGTTTCCCAATCTACCTGTTTATCATATCTGCCAGAGGCGAAGAAAGTCCCAGTCAAATCATGGCACCGTAACCATCTCCTACCCCTTCCTGATGCTGTGTAGGTCCCAATCCAGGTAGATGAACCACCCATTGCCGGGACTTGGGCTCGTAGATCTCCCTCATTCCCTTCTCAGCCCTTCTAGGCCCAGAAGAGGGAAATGAAGAGGAATAGAGGGTAGATATAGGAATAGATTGATATAATGCTTTAAAAAGACAGTCTACAGCAGTGCCAACTGAATCAACCAGTCCCTTTCCTTCTGCAGAGCAGGATTCTTACTACGGTTCATCCTTTGCCTATGCCCATAGACATTTATGCCATTCGTTCCTATTTACTATGTCAAGCTCAATTCATTGTTAGAGCTCTTACAGGGAACTTGCACCAATTCTTTACCATCAATCAGGAAAGTGTTAAATCTTCTCCTTTTTCCTCACTATCTTTAATGTGACCACCCTAAGGAACTTACCATTCCCACTCCTTGACGCAACTTCACATCAATTGGGCCCCAACAAGCATGCAGGAGACCATTATAAGAGCTTTTAAAGGGGACACTGCCAATTATAACTGAGAATTCTCTTTATTTCACATCTAATCCTTGTTATCAACTGTAGCTCTGAGGTCCACAGTGAGCGTATCTGTTATTGATAGTCATTCCTGCACACTGGGGATTCGACAGTCCTTTTAGACTAGAGACAGTGGATTATTTCCGAAAGCAGGCTTGCTAATAGTCACTGTTGCTTCATTGTGAATGTCATTACAATTACTCACAATTGCCAAGAGTGATCATATTTGCTGTCTATATCAGTGTTATTTTGTTATTCTTTAACTCAGTTACCTCCAGTTCCAATCTAAACTTCAATTTGGTTTAAACTACTATGTGTGAGTCCATTTGACAGGTGTGATTTATTTGGGTCACCGGAGCACGGTGGTGTCAGCAGAGATTGGGCTTTCAATGAGATGTTCAGATTGACAGGGAACCCAAAAATTACTAAGCAACCCTTAAGGGGGTAGTGCTACAATTATTTTTGCTCAAAAGGTGAAACTTATCCTTAACCGCCTCCTGCCCGCCATATAAGGAAATGATGGGCGCAAGGCGGCTCTCTCATTCTGGGAGGACGTCATACAACGTCCTCCCACTCTAACCACAATGCGTGCCCTCAGGGGCACGGAGCACGGTGATCAGGGGTGCACTGTGTCCCTGGTACACAGCGGATCACCGATCAGCGGAAAAGAGCCGATGACTTCGGCTCTGTCATGTGTGATCAGCTGTGTCCCAATCACAGCTGATCGCATGTAAATAAGGAAATGCCCTTTATCGGTATTTCTCTCCTCACAAGCTGTCATGCTGACAGCTCATGAGAAGAGGAGAGCCGGTAATCGGCATTTCTCAGAGGGGATACCTACACTGATCATCAGGGTACTGATGGCAGTGCCCTGATGATCAGTGTAGCCCAATAAGTGCCACCTGTCAGTACCCATCAGTGCACATCAATGCCACATGTCAGTGCCTACCAGTGCATATCAATGCCACATATCAGTGCCCATCTGAGCTGCCTTTCAGTGGCAACTATCAGTGCCATTCAGTGCCACCTATCAGTGCTAGTCAGTACATTGCCTATGACTGCTGCCAATCTGTGCCACCTATCAGTGCCAGTCAGTGCTGCCTATCAGTGCCCATCAATGCCGCCTATCAGTGCCCATTAGTGCCACCTAACAGTTTTCCAGTCAGTGCCACCCAACAGTGCCAGTCAGTGCCGCCTATCAGTGCAAGTCAGTGTCACCTATCATTGCCAGTCAGTGCCACCTATCAGTGCCATATATGAGTACTTCCTTTCAGTGCCCATCAGTGATGTCTGTGAATGCCCACCAGTGATGCCTGTCAATGCCCATCAGCGCCACCTACCAGTGACGCATATCAGTGCCCATCAGTATAGCATATCAGTGCCTATCACTGCAGCCTCCTTAGCGCACATCAGTGAAGGAGAAAAATTACTCATTTACAAAATGTTATAACTAGAGATGAGCGAATCGAAGTATCCGAAGTGGAATTCGAGTCGAATATCAGGAAAACGCACCTCTAGTTAGTGTGCACACAGAAGTTCATAAATTCGCGCCAGACTGAATTGTTTACTAAGGCATGCCAGCAAAATTGTTACTTAGTGATGCCATCAATACTGTTTATTCTCCCACCCAAGGGCAAGTCGAGCACTGTTGTACTCAGGTAGAGGGACTAGGACCAGATAGCAGCACATTTTTGAATTCTTGAGTTTGCCCGACAGAGCCATTGTTGTTTACTCAGAGGAACAGGACAGAATTTAGTACTTCATGTACTGCAAGGTGCCAGACGAATTAGTTAGACTCACAGGGCAAGACAGAATTAATTATGAGTAGTGCCAGGGAGGAAAAGTGTTACTTAGTGCCACAGAAAGAAGAAGGAAAAACTCTTATTCAGGGCCACCAGGACTTGTTACAGAAAATTGGCCCACAGCATCGTTATTTAGGGACACAAGGAAAATTAGTTACCTCGGCCACAGACACGAATTGCGTATAATGGAAAGGGCCACAGACCAGGAACGTGTTCCTTCAGTGGCCAGAGAATTGTTACTTAGGGCCACAGACACAGTTAATTGTTACTCGCACACAGGAACAGATGTTACTCAGGGACAGGGCCACTGAATGGTTACTTAGGGCCAGAGGAATTGTTACTCAGGGGACAGACCAACGAATTGTATCAGAGGCTAGACATGAAAGAAATGGTTACTTAGGGACACAAAGAAAGAAACGCTAATAGAGTGAGTTAGGGGCCACAGAATTCATAACTTCAGGGAAGGAAGAACAGTAATTGTTACTGGAGTAGTGCCAGAGAAGTGTTTACTCAGGGCACAGACAGACTTGTTAACTGAGGGCACAGAAAAAAAATTGTTTACTCAGGGCCACAGAGAGAATTGTTACTTAGAGTGCCAGAGAATTGTTTACTCAGGGAACTGAACAGAAATTGTTACGGTATTATGATAGTGCCAGAGAATTGTTACTTCAGGGCCACAGACAAGAATTGTTTACCTTGTAGCGCCACGAGAATTTTTACTATAGGGACAGACCCCAGGAATTGTTACAGAGTGCAGAGAGATTTGTTATCTTAGGGCCACAGGACGAATTGTTACTGAGTGCAGAGAGGAGAATTGTTTAATTAGGGCACAGACAAGGAACTTGTTACTCGCAGGTCGCCACAGGAATTGTATCAGGGGACAGACAAGAATTGTTACTTAGGGCCACAGAATTGTTACTCCACAACACGAATTTTTTACTGGGACAGAACAGAAAATGTTTTCTGAGGGCCCCAGAACTGTTACTTAGGGCCAAAAGAAAATTTTTCCCCGCACAGACACAGAATTGTTACTCAGGGGCCCCAGAAAATGTTATTAGGACAAAGAAAAAGCTAGTTAGGGCCCCAGAATTCTACTTTAGGGCGACAGAACCCGAATTTTCCGGAGTGCCAGGAATTGTTTCCTCAGGGCCACAGGGAAAATTTATTAGGGCCACAGAATTTTTACTCAGGGACAGACGAATTGTTACTGAGTGCCAGAGAATTGTTACTCAGGGACAGACAGAATTGTTACTGAGTGCCCGAGAAAATTTTTACTTGGGGGCCCCCAGAAACTTTACTTGGGCCACAGAAATTTTTACTCGACAGACACAGAAATTTTTTCGCACAGACACAGGAAAATGTTTTTGAGGGCCACCCGAAACTTTATTAGGGCCAC